>CM040191.1:50073140-50163140 GCA_022606455.1 Callitettix versicolor
AACAACAACAACGACGACGACGAAAACAACAACAACAACAACGACGACGACGACGATAACAACAATCACAACAACAAGACATACATGTATAATACATTTATTTAAAGGTCGCTATAGTTTTTTTTTATAATATGAGTATTATGATTGGTTCTGTTATCACGGTACCGATTTTTAGACTTATCATGATGGCTGCTCGAATAGCTTAAGGAAATGTACTAACTTGTTTTGCTTGTAGGCTTATAGTTACGTATTTATATTGATGAGTTCATAGCAAAGTTTCAATTGAATCGGTTATTTTATACTTAAAATTTAAATGATTTCGCTAAAAAAACAAAAGAGAAGTAGGTTATAAGAGAGAAAAATTCCTGGACACAATGTTAAAGGCAATATATTTCTTTATCTTAAAACATATAACCATCTTCTGAATTATTATAGTACATTACAGAAATACCCTGTTTAGCAGACTAATAGAGAATCCAGTTTCAGTAACAATTAAGATTCAAAGCAATATCAAAGTGCTTGATAGTAAAGCTCTTAGAACAGAGTAATTGTTTGAATCAATAAACTCAGGATTTGTTACTTTACAACTACTTCAGCATTTTATTGCAGTCAGAAAATTTGTATTAACATTTCAATTACATAAAAGCTGCCATGTCTTTTCACAAACATTCACACATTCATTTGGTTTGGATTCGAGTTTAAAAAACCGCAAATTATGTCGTCATTCTAAGAACCAGTTTTTCAGATTTCGCTAGAATTGTGTATCGATTAGTAATCGAATCATAACTCGAATTTGTGTAGTTAATTTAGAAAAGATATTAATTGCAATACGGTATTTTTAAATGTTTTAAAATCTTTTAATATCGATCACTGTTTTTGAATGGAAATCTGTTTATGGCCCAAAACGATTTTGTATAAAGAAACAAAAATAAATATTCCCGATAACACAAATAATATATTTAAAAAAAGCTTATCGATGTAAAATACTCTTACAGATTATTTTTCAATAAAAATTTTCTGATACTTTGATTTAACAATAAAAAGAGAGTAAAAATAATATTTTTTTGTGTACGAGGTAGGGTCAAAAAGTTCCCGAAACTGGTGAAAGAGAATTTATTGAAAGTGCTTACAATATTTTCACTTCATTCTCATTCAAAGCAACCTCCTTCTGCATGCATATATTTCTTCGACAGTTCATACAATTGTTTTAAACATTCCTGAAAGCCATTTTTGGAAATTTCTTTTAGCCGCTTCCTCGCTTTTTCCATTAACTTTTGCGAATCAACAAAACGATGTCCCTTCGATGTCATTTTCAGTTGTGGAAGCAGGTACAAATCCGATGGTGCAATGTCGAAGGAATGTGGGGGGAGTGTTCCAGACTGGTAACGTTGTGCTTGGTAAGATGTTTCAGTATGTGATGAGGCCTTGCCATGCAACAAAAACCTATCGTTCTCTGCCTGTTGTTGATTTTATGAACAACCTTGCTGAAATTATGAAATAGTATGCAATCGAATATAGTTTAACATTCAGAAAATCCTGATGTGGCTTTGGGTGTAGTGTCAAGGACAAGCAGAAAGCGATTTTATTAAATAGAAAGACTCACTATTCTAATTAAAACGAAAGATTAGGGAAGCTGACGTGCGACGTCGACCTTGCTTCAAATCCTCAGCTTTTAGCAGAAAGAGAGCCAGAGAATGCCATCGTCCTTTTATCCGTTTCTCTCTTTACGTTACAAGTTCAGAAAAAAACCATCCTGCGCTATCTATCCGATGATGCGTCAAGTAGCGTTGGCGAGTAAATGAAATGTTCGGAATTTGTCAGGCACGAAATATCCTTCTTATATATTCTGTATTCAATTAATGTTTCGCATCGACTTAAAAAAAAATATAAACCTAATTGTTGAACAAATGTTGTATTGTTTGTTGCAAGTATTATAATACCAAAAGGTAATTATCATAATTTTTATTATACTTTTATTATTAAAAAATAAGAAGAAAATTAAAGTTTTGTTAATGTATGCTTAAAATAAAATTATAAACAAATTTTTAAGTACTTAATTAAAAATAACTGAACACATTTTTAAATTTATAAATGTTTGAAGTTTATACAAAATATTTATTCTGCAAATCTCAAACTTAATTCCAGAAAGCTTAAACCTCATTATGGAATTATTGTTTCAAAATAACTTGCACAACGAAACATTTTAAATGTCACATGATTTTTCCCATATTAAACTCTATACTTGTTTTTAATCAACCAATGTATTTAAATATTCGGTTTTCAAAATGCTTAATGTTTTTAAAAGCCCTTATATACATTAAGCAGTAACAATTAAAGTCTTACATATAAGTGCTTTTGTATATAAACTGGCCGCAGTTAGTGAATGTATTATGTTGGGTTTGCCTGATTGCTTCCCCGTAATAGTGTTTCCTGGACAAGGAATTGCAATTAGGTCATTGTTTGATTAGGTTTACTGCGGACTTAGGAATAGCTTAGAGTCTAGTAATTTCGAATATAATGAAGCACGTTAGTTTATTTTAATATTATGTATGAGTTTTGTTTTTTTAAATAATTTTTATTGTAAAATGACCTATTGAAACACGCATTATAGTAAGACTCAAATCCCGGATCGTGAAATAAGAGGGAAATTAGGGGTGAGTTCTCTGACGTTTAGAGGGATCCACTGGACCCCAATATGGCGATCGCTCAGCATGAAGGCGCTTGTGAGTTCTCTTGGGTTCCTTTTAATAAGCGTTTTAGAAATTTGTACACGGCAAAAATCCTCGAATAATTTTACCGAAATTAGCAATCAGAATTTCCAAGTTTTTGTTGGAAAGAAAAATTTAGTTTTTTATAATTTTTTTCAAAATGACTACTTCTTATTTACTTTAATTTTATTTAATTTAATTTAATTTAAGGGATTTTTATTTTATTTGTTTTTCGACGAGATTAGTGAGTTAATATGATATAAAATTATGCGTAGGCAGTAAATACTTCAATAAAAATTTAACAATGTTTTTGAAAACTGTATCAGAGAAACACGTCCAACTTATATAAATTTCCCAAAATCAAGTAAGCAGTCGGTTTAAAAAAACTAAGTAAATCTGGCTGTTATCCGATCTCCACTGCAAAGTCTAACAATTCTTAAAAAACACAACCGCTGTGCCAATTTCTTTCTAAAACAATTTTTTCATCTTCAGATTTATTCTAAATGGTAGTGTGGCCAGCTATATCTACTCAACTGTGCTCTTGAAGTGAAATTTCTTCCTAGTCTCACCCTACTTTTTAATTAATACATTTTTTTAATTAATTCCTAGTAGTTTAAAATTAAATTAGCTATCCTAAGCTAGTAGAAGATTCATATCGATGAGAACTTATAACTGTTGACTGATAACGGTTGATCCAAGTTTCTTTCTATATATTTTTCCTACGAATTTTTGTATCTTTTAATCCTGTTGCGAATGTCGTAAACACCATTATTCTCATAACTTATTTCTCATTGCATTGTTCTCATGAACTTATAAGATTTTTAAAGTAATATTAAGTTTTTTGTTATTGTTTTTGAAATACCCTAAATTTATATTTTGTATTGTTTCACTTTTGAATTAATTATTTTTTTTTTACTAAAATTGTTATTCTTTCTAAAATTTAGTATTTATATGCTTTTTTATTTAAATTATAAATTCCGTACTTTTGACTCCTTGTACGTTAAATTTATGTTTATAATTTTGTATAAATACCCCATTTTATTTTTCGTAATCTATACATAATTATAGAGTATATAATCATTTATCCTGGAATACAGTTTTGAGATTTTAACAGTTAAACGTTTTGCCTTAGTTTACATTTTTTGATGTTTTACGTTTTCCTAAAACATGCAGCGCTGTTTTCACTGTAATCCAGTGATCAATACAAACAACCAGCCTAGACACTTACACATTACACCAATTAATTATTTTATATTTTATGTTGCTCATAATTTCTATAATTCAACATATTAGTTTTCCTGCTGCCCTAATTAATACAAAATTTATTTTAATTGATGCTTTGTTAATTTACACTATCATGTATCGTTAGCTTGAATCCAGTTTCAATTTATTGGCAATTTTTAATGTTTATTTTAATTTCAAACATCATATCTTTTAAATTAATAATTTTAACGGTAATGTTTATTTTTTGTAAATGTCTGAAAACAATCAAATTACCACAATTAAAATAAAAAACTTAAATTAAAAACTTTTTTAATTTAACTTAAAAATGTTTCGTCATACTGGTATAATTGAAATTTTTAATTAATTTTATAAATCTGAAGTTTTGATTTGAGGTCACTTCAAACCTGACCTAACCAACGCTCTCCTCGATCGCTGAGTAGGCCGTCTGTAACACTTGGCCGATATTTACACAGGCTACGTACCACCTTTAAGGAACTAAAGTTCGATTTTAAACATCTAAGTCATTCACTTTTTAAATAAATGCAAATTTAAATTTGGGACTTTTTTATTATGATATTTAATTAAATGTGTGTGTGTGTGTGTGTGTGTGTGTGTGTGTGTGTGTGTGTGTGTGTGTGTGTGTGTGTGTGTGTGTGTGTGTGTGTGTGTGTGTGTGTTTGTGGACTTTTTATTATGATATGTGTGTGTGGTGTGTGTGTGTGTGTGTGTGTGTGTGTGTGTGTGTGTGTGTGTGTGTGTGTGTGTGTGTGTGTGTGTGTGTGTGTGTGTGTGTGTGTAATAGAGTAAGAGAGTTTTAGTTCTAATGTTAGCAATTTAAGTCCTATTTGCTTAAACGTGGAAAGAAAATCGAATTTAGCTTAAAAAAGTTCTTTCAATAATTCTAAAGTTTGTATCCGTTTCAAATCTAAATAAATTCTAACTATCATAAACAAATTTTAATCTTAGTTTTCTAAATTAACCGAAATTTTAATCATAGATAAATCTATCAAATCATCTCAGGGTAGCATATCATATCATCAAACCTCGAATTCACCTTAGAAAAAGAAAACACCCACAACCATTTTAATTGTCTTATTAAATTAAATTAAATTAAATTACATAACAATACTGTAACTATCATATAGGATTAGAATACTACCACATAAAACATAGATAAAAGAATGAGCTCAATGAGTGATCAAGCTATAAAAAAAATAAAGAACCAATAGTTTGTAGAGCAATATGAACAAGAAATATAAGACGGAGACAAATCAAATGTAAGGGAGCCATTTTTAATTTTAATTTTTCTGGTTTGTGATTTTGAAAAGAAAAGTTTATCAGTTTAAAGATATAAATAATGAACAGTCAAGAAATAATTAACACATTAATCAAACAAATTAAGACGCCTACTTGAAACTACACTAAAGAGATAATTAAGCATCAAACAAACAAATTAAGATGCCTACTTGAAACTACACTAAAGAGATAATTAAGCATCAAACAAACAAATTAAAACACCTACTTGAAACTACACTAAAGAGATAATTTAGCATCAAACAAACAAATTAAGACACCTACTTGAAACTACACTAAAGAGATAATTAAGCATCAAACAAACAAATTAACACACCTACTTGAAACTACACTAAAGAGATAATTAAGCATCAAACAAACAAATTAAGGCGCCTACTTGAAACTACACTAAAGAGATAATTAAGCATCAAACAAACAAATTAAGGCGCCTACTTGAAACTACACTAAAGAGATAATTAAGCATCAAACAAACAAATTAAGGCGCCTACTTGAAACTACACTAAATAGATACTTAAGCATCAAACAAACAAATTAAGACACTTACTTGAACCTACACTAAAGAGATAACTAAGCATCAAAGAAACAAATTAAGACACCTACTTGAAACTACCCTAAAGAGATAATTAAGCATCAAACAAACAAATTGAGACACTTACTTGAACCTACACTAAAGAGATAACTAAGCATCAAAGAAACAAATTAAGACACCTACTTGAAACTACCCTAAAGAGATAATTAAGCATCAAACAAACAAATTGAGACACTTACTTGAACCTACACTAAAGAGATAACTAAGCATCAAAGAAACAAATTAAGACACCTACTTGAAACTACACTAAAGAGATAACTAAGCATCAAACAAACAAATTGAAACACCAAATCGAACTGCACTGCAATGTTCATTTTGTTCACTAATCATCGAAACTCAGTTTATACAAGTTAACAAAATAACACAGCCTATAATTGTAATATAATAATTGTAATATTATATATAATTATAATTACAATAATAGGTAATAGGCTATAATTGTAAGCTCTAAGAAACTCTAACGTAAGAGATATTTTTAATATTAACTTCAGCATTCCATCAGTAATTATAACTATAAGATTTTAGGTCGTAATTGATTGAAAAACTAATATTTTTTAAAAATTGGTGATCATTTACAGATTGTTTTATAACTAATCCAATGCGCATTAGCCTAAATTTAATTCATAATTTTGTTTTTCGTTAAATAAACCATAAATCACTACAAATATTTTACCCGCAAATCACCCATCTATTTATCATGTAAAATGAAATGTTAGTATGTTTTTAATCTAATTTTAAGATTCCATAATGATTTTTTTTATAATAACGTTAAGAGTTTATGAATTTGAATGCTAGCCAGAGGCTTAAACTGAAAAATAAACCCATGATTTGTAATATTATACATTAAAATAAGTAAACCAGTAATTTTGTAAATCATAAACATAAACTATTGATTTATTTATTATTGGCTTCCAACTTAATTCAATTGATTTTATTTATATATTTGTTATAGTAATTAGCGTTCAAATTTGCATTCTGAATTTTTGAAATGTTAATATAGGGTGTTTACTGTGAACCGCATGTTTTTGCATTGAGTAGTACACGGCAAGTAGTGGGGGGATGGCGTTTAGGAAGGTCCTATTGTGTAGAGGGGAGTTGAAAGTTTCAGTTACATTCAAAATTTGGAACCTTGAGCATCACGCCTTTGTTATGAGACGGTGAGTCCTAAAGACTTTCTCCGGCACTTCCATGTACCGCCGCGTGGGCAGATTCCGGATCGTAACACAATTTCGAGGTGGATGCATAATGTGAACACAACGGGATCATTGATGAACAAACCTCCAGGGCCAGCAAAAACCGTTCGTTTGGGAATGTTGTGCACTGCGCGTTGCTACGTTGGGAGAGCCGCAACCATTCGCTAAGGAAGCGAGTCTCAAACCTCCGCATTTCTGCCTGTACGGTAAGAAACGTTTTTATTAAAGACGTACCATCCATATAAGGCCCACACTGCTTGAATTTCTATAGAACGTGTCCGACAAGCTTTCCCTGGAAAAGTAATCTCTCGTTTTGAAGATGTTCCTTGGCCCCCCCCCGATCCCCTGATCTGACGATCTCGGACTTCTTTCTTTGGGGTTTCTTAAAATAACTGTTTACGTTGAAAAACCACGCACATTATCAGAGTTGAAGGAAACCATCCGAAGATAAATCCAAGCCATTCCACGAGAAATGTTACAACTGTTACAAGATTCAATGCGTAACTTCAGGGAACGTCTGGAAACACGTGTTCAATATACGCGATGTTATTTTTGCTACTAAATTTTTTGTAAGATTTTCGTAAAATTACAAGTTCGTAGAACACATTGTTTAAAAAAATTAATTTTTAGTTCAAAATTTCAAAATGTGTAGTTTTTAGAAAACAATGCGATTGCCGGTAAACACTCTGTATAAAAAGAAATTTGACCCAAGTCATTGTCAATTTTTACATTTTAAATATTGACGCTAATTGTAAAACTTAAAATGTTAAATGTAAGCAGGTTTTAATGCTGATTCAGTTGGTAAAATCAAATTTTCACAATGAGGGCATATTAGCAATATTAATATTAGTATTAGTAATTCACTTCCATCACGTCAGCAGGTGACAGCTGTGATAATTTGATTGAATCAAAGCAAAATTTATTATTAAAAATAAAATTTATTTATAGAGCAAAACAGAGTTAATATTAGAATGATTTCTTTATTCCTTAGAGCTTTTGTTGAAAACACATTTGCAAATCAAAACAATTGTAATAAGTTATTGTTTTCTTAATATTTTTTCTGAATTCCTAGGTTATTATTTAGCTAATTTATTAAAAAAAAAATGAATAAAATTTACTTATAAATTGTATATTATACAATTTACAGAAAACTTATAATATTTGAGACTATTGTTTAAAGTAGCATTTTAAAAGTTTAGAATGTTAGGCCTGCTATTTTACACTTGCTTATAATATTTTTCGGTATAAACGTAAAATAATTTTACAATTATAGAGATACGATTACCATTATTAAATTATTAACTAATTAATTATATAATTATGAAGTTAAAATAACCAGATATGTTAAAATGTTTAAAAATGTAAACATTTAAAAATCTTACAAAAATGATTACTATCGTATCATAATTTTTAAGTGTAATTTTGTCTTTCTAATGAGCTTAAAACTATACATAAATTATGTCGTAGAAGTTCAAAATTTTTAAAAATATACCAATTTGTCACTATATAAATTTTATATTTATGTTTTTAATGGTATTTAAAATCTTAAGTAATATTTATGAATGTGAAGATCAGATAAGTTTTGTAAAATTCTTACTTTAGTTTAATTTGCTTCTATAAGGACATTATTATTTCTAATAACAATGTAAAAGAATGTTAGTATAATATAAAAAGGATACAATTTAACCTCTAAACAATACAACTGTTTAGACAGTTGAAAACTCTATTGGTAAAGCAAATATATTCTCTAAAAGTTTTGAAAATATATACTTAAAAGACGCACACAAACCGTATGTGGTTGGATAAATATAATTTTAAAACATTTTTTCGTATATTTGGTTCAAAAGTATTTGATTGTTTAACGTTAAAAGATACTTTTGCTATAATTGTGTAAAAAAAAGTTTTATAATTTTCTTTTTATAAACAAAAGAGAAGGATGTTTTTGAAGAATGAAAAGAACACTTTTTCGACTTATTAACAAACAAAATTCTTGACGATATGCTAAATGAAAATTGGAAAAAAACTTAAGGAATTGAACTTAGATACTTTCGATTATTACAGGCTTCCATAATTTTTTTGACATAATCTTTCATGGTAATCCCAAAACGTGAATCAATTTTTTTGGCTCCTAAATTTAACGTCAAGTAGTATTTGAAGGCGAAAAACATGTTTAATTCATTTTCTTGTTTTTTTTTATTTCATTCACTTTAGAGTGGGTTAGTTTCGTTTCTTCTTGTTACTAAACAGATTTTATGTCGTTGTTACAGGAATTTAATTTTTGAATAGTTTTGTACAATGCAACTTATTTATTTCTTGTTTTAAGTTTATGGAATTTTAATAAATAAAAAAATATTTTTTGTTTATTTCACAACGATAACTCAAAGTCAAACTACAGTACACAGGCCAGTCTACTGTTCCGAGCACCTCAAGAGTTTCGTATGTCCTAAACTCAGCTTTACCCCATTCCATTAACACCAATGCTTCTTCCTCAAGAAAAAAAAATGTCAAAAAGTAAACAATGTTATTATCTATAATTACAATCAATGACAAAATCTTTTTATTAAATTTGCAACATTATCAAAAACACACAACATAAACTGTATTACGTGTTTGTGTCGTTTTTAGGAAAATTGACAATAAAGATGGAAGACGTGTATGTTTTCTGTAAAACTTTAAGGCACCATATGTAACAGGATATGTCAACGGGACAGATTGATCAACACAAGAACTTTTATAGCGTCGCACAATATACTCACAGTTGTAAAACTTTTGTTTATCTTCTTCCGCTTTGTGTGTTCTGCTTTTACTATTGCTTTTTTACTACAAAATCTAGCGATTGTATTAAATAAATAATGTAATTAGGCTTTGAGTAAAAAATAGGAAAATCACAAAATAAATTAAAATTTATTATAAATAATTTTAAATAAATATATATATATATATATATATATATATATATATATATATATATATATATACATATATTTGAAATTTTTATTATTTTTTTCTGATTCACTCCATTACCTGTACTTTATTTTAGATTGTGTTATTTTGAAAAATTAATAACTTTCGAGTAGTTTTAATATTGAAAAAGTTAATACAACGAAGAACGGTAGGATTTTAGGACGTACTATACAAACAAAACAAAGAAAATAGTATAAAAAAGCTGTTTAAAATGTTTTTTTACCTTTTCTTCAATTACTGGACTTTTATAAGACAAGACATTATTTACTGTAGAAAGAATTTGTGAACTTCTTCTTCTTCTTCTTCTTCTTCTTTCGATGAGGCCTACTAGGGACCACGTGACAATTTCAATTCTTCACACACTTAGCTGTTTTCTCCTCCGTTCCCTCCAATATTCCCTCATCCTTTCACTATGCAGCCTCTTTCTGTCTTCGGACCACTTCGCACCAGGTTTCTTCTGCAATCTTCCTTGGAATCCCTCCATACTCAATATCCTCTTTCTAAAAATCTCTGTTCAGCGTTTCTTCTTCTTTAATATTATTTCTTTGTAAATCTTTCCTTCCCTCTTGAATCCAACTAGTTGTTGACTTTCTATCCCATAAGTACTTGAGTATCTTTATTGTACTTGTACGGTGTTACTTGTACTTTATTTTAGATTGTATTAATTTGAAAAATTTATAACTTTTGAGTAGTTTTAATATTGAAAAAGTTAATACAACGAAGAACGGTAGGATTTTAGGACGTACTATACAAATAATACAAAGAAAATAGTACCCACAAAAAGCTGCTTAAAATGTTTTTTTACCTTTTTTTCAATTACAGGACTTTTATAATTCTTGGACAGAATTGCAATGAATTTCTAAATTTACGGTTTCAATTTCAATAATTTTTTTTAAATATCAATAGGCTGATAATTAACTGATAATTTATGTGAGGTAATTTTGCGAAATATGTAAATAATCGCACTGTATTAATGTTACAATTCTTTTATAGTTCTGACAGTAGTCACGTTCTGTAAAAAAATAAACGATTTATAAAAAATATTCTCGACATTATTAAATACTTGTTTTACTGTTTAGGAATTGCTGGTTATAGCTTCTCAATGTACACTAATTTGAAATGTAATTTTGGAATAAGTTGTTCATTTTTAACTCAATTCTTTACACTGATACGTAAGGTTCAAATTTTGAATTGTACACGACATCATCTGGAGTAATTAATTTTTAAGTGAAAAAATGACTTATGATCGGTAAAACAATCGTTATTTAACAACCATCCAATGAATTATGTCCACAATATAGGGAAACACCTTGTATATAAATTGATTGTTTGTATGTCATTTTACCCAACAATATTTAAAGGATCTTTTTTTTCAATATATAAAGGATATATCAATACATGTATTATAACAAATTTTTTTAACAAAAATTGATTGTTTGTGTGTCAGTTTACCCAACGATATTTAAAGGATCTTTGTTTCAATATATATTATAACAAATGTCTCTCTATAATTCGGTCTACAACGTTCTACGCCGTCTTCTGATCTCCAACCTCCACCGATCGCGGTCCCACCACAGGTCTTCTGTTAGATCCCTTTTTTTATTTCCTTTTCGACTCCCTCTCTCCAGCTCAGTCTCTGCCTTCCTCGTTTTCTTCTTCCAGGTGTTCGCCATTGCATGATTTTTTTGGGAATTCGCTCATCCGGTATTCTTTATTCATGCCCGTACCAAACCAGTTGTTTATAACAAATATTTTTAAAAAAATTGATTGTTTGTATGTCAATTTACCCAACAATATTTAAAGGATCTTAGATATATCAATATATGTATTATAACAAATGTTTTTAACAAAAATTGATTTTTTATGTCAATTTATCCAACGATATTTAAAGGATCTTAGATATATCAATATATGTATTAAAACAAATGTTTTTTACAAAAATTTATTGTTTGTATATCAATTTACCCGAAAATATTTAAAGGATCTTAGATATATCAATATATGTATTATAACAAATGTTTTTAACAAAAATTGATTGTTTTTAATGTCAATTTATCCAACAATATTTAAAACATCTTAGATATATCAATATATGTATTATAACAAATGTTTTAACAAAAATGTATAATTTTTACAAAAAAGTACTATGAATAAATTGTAAATTTTGTTACGAAAAACCTTTTATTAAATATATTTGTATCAGATACAAGTGCAAATCAGTTTGACAATTTTTATTTGCAATACAATATTTTGCACATTGTTACAGAAAAAGAATATTTATGAAGTGTGGATTGTACTGTCGCTCGAGTAAAAGTTTATTGCATGTTATTGATACGGGCTACAATAGGCTACACGGAACACAATAGGTTGGAATGTATGTCGTTATGGGTTTAGCTGCCACCACAACGAAACAAAAGAAGGATCAAAGCGGAACCAGATCAATAGTCCAGCGGGCATTTGGGCTCAATAGGTATCATTTCGTATTACAACTGGAATATCAAGCTCTGGGAACAGTGACAATGTATCTGATACAGCCGAAAAAGAACTTAATTTGTTATAATGTAATTACGTAACTCAACATTTTTAGAGAAAAGTACAAACTGTTAAAAAAATATTTCTTAAATAAATGCAGCAAAAGAAATGAGTGAAATTAGGAATGTCTTCAGTCACAAACTTTAAGAAGCCTACGCAGATAACATCTTATTTGTGGCAACGAAATCTGGAAATCCTTGAAGACACTTTTAAGGTCTCGTAAGAGAAGAGCCCAAAGATTGGATTTATAATAGATTTTGGAAAAAATAAAGTACATAAAGATGTCGGTATTGTAATTCAGAAGGATGTGACGAGGATGGTTATTGGTGTGGCAAATCTTTTAAAACTTTAAGTGCTTCGGTTATTAAGGCTTAACTGCATTTTTTTTTGTGTTTAACGTCCGACTATTGTGCACACTTGGGCTAATGCAGACGATGGGATGAAAATGCCAAGCCCTGGCCGGGAATCGAACCCGGGTCCTCGGGTAAAAGCCCAGTACGCTGTCAACTAGGCCACCGAGGCGGCTGAGACTTAACTGCAAGAACAGACAGTGATGATCAATTAAAGGATCAGAGACAGAGTCTATGTTGAACTATCAAAGAAAATTTAAGGTCAAAATCACTAATTACACCAAATGTGAATTATTAATTGGAATCACGAACCTTGTCACCTGCTGTTAGAATAATTTACGTATATTTCAAAGAAAAATTATGAGAGGATTTTTTGTTGTTGTAATTTTAAGGCGAAAAGCGCATTGAGGCTATTATTCCCTCCATAAATGTAAGTGTAAGTGTAAAGTGTTAAAGTCTAAGTTTTTTTTTTTTTTTAACGTCCGACTATTGTGCACACTTGGGCTAATGCAGACGATGGGATGATTTATAGCGTATGAAAATGCCAAGCCCTGGCCGGGAATCGAACCCGGGTCCTTGGGGTGAAATGAAATCCATGAAAAAGTCGTAAGTGTAAGTGTGTGTTGACTCGGGTACCGCGAGGGACGTCTAAATCCTCTCAATATATGCAGCTAGTCTGCACCCTAATGCGGGGGTTTATGATAGGAATATATTTAAGGCAGAAGGATGGACAATAAGGACATACAATATTGAATACATACTCCAGGACTAAAACAGAGTGACGTTTGTGAATTCCTGGCGGCTGGAATGATTAGAGAATGTTTAGCATGGGACAAGTACGAATACGCAAGAACGTTTTATATGGCAGAATGGAGAACGAAAAACAATGGAAAGGTTGAGGAGAAGATGGATGGATGATGTAGAGAAGGATGAAATGTGTGTGTGGATGCGTTGAAAGGTATTGGGAGGAAGTCCACTCTAGACAGGAATGTATTGTGGGGGAAGACAAAATCTTTCCAAAGAGTGTAACTGCAAGGAATAGAAAAGAAAGAATAATACAGTCAAAAAACTACACACTTATCTCCCTTAAATAGTCGATTTAGAATTTGTCAAAAGATACCCTGAAAATACCATTATTACTAAAATATAACATTATTAGTTTAGTCGTCATTCATAACGATTAAGTTAAAGCAGTAAGTTTAAAATTTAAACAATATGCTGTTCCAAGAATATAAAAAATATTGTTAAGGGTTATTTTTCCCGTTCGGAGTACTTCCAAAAACAATTAATTATTTTTTTAAAAATATTCCACTAATCTGAGATATATAAGAAGAAAAATTTAAAGAAACAATATTTTTAATGATAATTTTATTTTTAACAACTCCTATAAACAAATTCTAAAGATTAGGATCAATTAGTATTTCATGACCCTGGATCTGAAACTTACCACAATATGTTTACCATATTCAACAGTTTCAAAATGGCTGTCACTTTAAATCTTTAATTATTTATACCTTATTTTATTTTTGTCATTTTGAAAATCTTATTTCACAATGTATAATCCACATATATTTGCATTTGAAATATACCATGTTAATTTATAACAGTGCACATTTCATTGCCGAATATGACGGTGATTTTTGAAAATGTAAATAATAATAAAATTGTTAAAAATTCGCTTCTATCATGTCAGTGACAAAGCATAGCCAACGATTTACTACTACCCACTGTTCCATAATGCGAAACTTGTTCAATGAAACAAAATAGAGAACGCTGTAAATGGTTTACTGGAACAGTATATTGTGGATGGTTGCAGTCGATTTGTCCGTTGCAATCGTCTTGGTAATGTCTGAAGTTTAACATTGGTCAGCAGTTATGTACAGATTACTACAGAACTGGATGGACTGTAGCTATTCCAAAAGCTATTTGCAGTTTAATTGAAGTTCAGAATGTTTCATAGTTTAAGAATAGTGTTACGTCCACATTGGAAGAATGTAAATTAAACAAGACAGTAGATAGGTGCAGAACAATAAACAAATATTTTTTTAAATAATCATAATATAATAATACAAAATAACTATATCGACCCAGTTCTTAGTGTAATGAAAAAACGAAGAATTTCCAACTTCTTTCACATATTAAGAATGCCGGAGGACAGAATCCTGAGACAACTGGTAATGAGAAGCATAAACAGGAAAACATAAAGAATATAAATCACACAAGTTCTCAGTGAAATAGGACTGAAAATGGATGATGCAACAGACAAATGTAAAATAACACACATTCTTAAGCCTAATAAATTTAAAGTGGATAAACCGAAGAAGACACAAGAATGTAGTGATCACAGATGCCGTCAGGAAGCAACGATCTGATCGAATGAGGGATTATTGGAGAAAGGAATTACAGCCCAATGTTAGGAGAAACTGAAATTTAGACTAAAGTGGTCCCATGACACAAAAAAAAAATAATTATAATACAAAAATATGGAATTACAAAAATATATACAAAAACGTTCTCCCATTAAATTAGGTCCAAACAAAAATTTGGTTCGTTTATAACACAATAGAAATCGAAAAAAAATTATAACTTTTCGAAATCAGCTTATCATTTCTGTCATAAATAAATATTTATACGTGGTAAAAAGCTTGTAAGAGTTTTTTGAAGTTATTCCGACTTTGTACTACTTTCGATAGTTTCCAAATCAATTTTTATATATCGATTAGTTGTCTTACTATATATTTGCTAAATAATAGTCAGTTTTGAAAAAAATATTAAATTTTCTTAGTTTTTCCCTAAAAAAATCTGTAAAATTAAATTTAAAAAGTTATTATTATTATTATTATTATTATTATTATTATTATCATTATTATTATTATTATTATTATTATTTTTATCATCATCGTTATCATCATCAATTTAAAATTATCAGAAAAAGGCTGAAAAATACCCATATAACCAAACCTATTTGGTCTCTTTCGTAATTGAATATATCCTGACTTTTAAGGTGAAGGATAATTTTTATATTGAATTTCCATGTACTGTGTAGCCACGTTTGAAGTAAAATTACTTGTCCTGTCTGCGACACAATAAGACACTTGCATATTAAACTTATACGTGTGCAGCATGTCATACATTCAGCGTACAAGTGGAGGATTACATATTAATACATTCTGAACAAACTGTTATTACAATTGGATTAGAAACTGCTTATAATTTAAATTAAATTTTAATACGTAATTCACCATAGGTAAACACTTAGTAGGATTATTTTTCCGAAGAAAAAACTCAAAATATATTTAGGTAAAAGGAAACTGGAAAGAAAATGAACCGAAATAAGTAAACCATTCAACCGTAATTCAAAGATGTTCTTAATTTCGGATTAAAATGTTCACCGACTTTTTCCGATTCCTAGATCCCTTTTTTTGGTCGTTTTATAGATCTTGATCTAATCCCCTCTCTCTCTCTCTCACTTCTTTATCATTTCCCTCTCTCAAACTAAGTCTTGATCTTCTCTTTTTCTGCAACCATGTATTTTCTAAATTATAATCTGTTTGGGAAATCGATTTTCGTCCACCCTTTGAACATGGCCAAACCATCGAAGTTATTTTCTGTGTATGTCATCTGCAATGGTAATCTTTGCATCATTAATTTAATTAATTTTTTGTAGCTTCATAAATGTTTTTGCTGTTTTTCGTTTCAGTGACCATACTTCTCTTCCATGTGATATTATACTTTTTATAATTGTATTATGTATTCTATGTTTATTTATTTTCGATATCTTTTCAACCCATATAATGCTTCTCAGTATCCTTATTGCTCTTCTTCTCAAGGTTTTTTGTTCTTTTATTGCTGTTTCTAAGAGTCCATCACTAGTATTTAGTCAATCCCAAATACTTGTAAGTTGTAAGCCATTTTATATGTATTTTATTTTCCAATGGAACAACACATGTGTCTGTCCTTTAATACACATGTAATTGTAATTTGAAGATTATGTTGAGAATTTGTGGTAATGTAAATGATGATTACAACGATGAAATATGGTTTTTAAGAGCAGTTAATGTATATATTTTATTCCAGTTAGGCAAATGATGACTATGAATCATCGTTAACTGGAAGGGTACAGTAACGGCAGTAACTGCGTGTAGAACTTAAATCCTTGAGGTGCGCAGTTTAAAGACGCGACAGACATGGAAGATATAAATTGATCACACACACACACACACACACACACACACACACACACACACACACACACACACACACACACACACACACACACACACACACATATATATATATATATATATATATATATATATATATATATTGTTATTTTAAGGCGAAGAGCACATTGAAGCTATTATCGCCTCGCTAAATGTAAGTGTGAGTATAAAGTGTTAAAGCCGTAAGTGTAGTGTTGTAAGTGTAAGTGTTTGTTAGACTCAGGTACCGCGAGGGACATCTAAATTCTCTAAATAGGTGCAGCTAGTCTTCATCCCTATATTATATATATATATATATATATATATATATATATATATATATATATATATATATATATATATATATATATATATATATATAGTGTGTGTGTGTGTGTGTGTGTGTGTGTGTGTGTGTGTGTGTGAGTGCGTTTTAAATTATAACTATTGTTGCAAATCCTAACATATTATCTTCTTTAGTTCTGCCAAAAATGTTACTATTTTATTGAGTACTTTCACGTGCCTATTCCTCCCTTTGTCAAATTTTATTTAATGTCACGTTTTCGGATAACTTCCATTATCAAAACTTACTTTCGTAATGCTCCTCCAGACGTGGGTTAGTTCTTTTATACTACCTCTCTCCCACTTAAGTTCCTACCCCTACTTCGCTACCAGTCTATTAACGACCTGTTCGTTTCTGGTCCCTTCCGAAATGTTTCCTAATAATCGACTTAAATCCAACTTATTTGTAAAAAAAATCAAATTTACATCAAAAATTCCTGCGGGGCATTTTTTTTTTATTTTTAAGTTTCCCTACTTTCAGTTTTAACATATGTATTTCCAAATTTTTTAAAATATCTAATCATCTTTTTTCGCAAAGAATTATATTTTCTTAAAATTTTTCACTTTTATTGGTACTGGGTCTTCTTTAATTAACTATATATGTAGTGTAATTCGAATAGTTATTTCGTATTTAAATTACATTCGTAATTCTACCAGTTTTTCCTATTAATTTTTATATTTTTTTCAATAGTGCAGGTCATTTTTTCATGATAGTGTTTATTAACTTCCATGACAATGTCTGTATCATTTTTCCTCAAAACGATCCTGTGTATATAAACTTCACTAATTTTTGTTTACTTAGGCCTATATAATTTTACGTGCTTTTTAAGAAAAACATACAAAGCTAGGAAAGGCAGAGAATTTAGTAAAAAAGGTAAACTATTGTATTTGAGTTTATCAATACATTCATTGCTAACATTTTTGTTGCAATGAAATAAGTATTAGAACGGGCGGCCTGAGCGGAGCTGAGCGTAATGAAGAAGAACGGCCACCCTAACAATCGGAGTTAACAAGCGGAGTTCAGTCAGCTTATAAAAAGCTTTTGTATCTTTTAAATATAAATATTTAGGCTTGCTGCAACTGATTCTAGCGAAATACTATGTTTAAAAACAGTAACTGTAACCTAGGCAATGAAAAATAATAAGTTTGAAGGTGTGATGTGGAAAGCGGAGTCAGCTTCAAAACTGAACCTAGTCAGAGGCGAAACGCAGCCCAGCGACGCCGCTTGACTTCGCTCAGCTACGTTCGTTTTCAGTGGCCGAACTAACATTAAAACAACAGGATTGTTTTGAATGCTTAGTTCGCTCCGCTCAGCGGAACCCCGCTCCGTACTAAGTGGCAGCCGGCATTACTATGTTATTTTATGCAAATATATAATTTATACACTAACATGTTTCAATTAGAAATCACTGACAATTTTTCCGACTTAATATTAATATAACTACTTAATAATTATTTATTAAGGAAATGTATATTTCACGATGAAAAACGCGATCAGTTACACTCATCAATATCTTAAGTTTTCCCAACTATTTTTTGCATTTACTACAAAAAGTAAATAATAGCTTTGAATTGTAAAGCTGAGATAAAGATTCTCAGAAAATATTGTTTTTTGTGAAACACGTCCTTATTAAAAACACGATGATAACTCTTTGGATATAAGAAACGCGGATATTCTCTTTGTTCTTTCCAAATTTATTTTGTAATAAACCGAACACGTGACAATGGTTGCCGGATAAGGATCAAACGAAATTCCACATCGCTTTATACATCTTCCTTATATTTTTCCTTTTAAGCAGTTTTGGTGACTAATAATGTACGAGGTATATTCTTCACACACGAGTCACGTAAATTCCTCGTGCAAGATATGAATGTAACAATGACGTTTAACAGCTCAAGAAATTTTTAATCTGTACGTTAAGATTAGATATCTTATCATATCGCAGAATGGCAACTTAAATACACAAAACTATTTTTCACTTTATCAATTTATATTTCCATATTCAAATTCACTATTGTTGAAATAGATAACAAAAATTAAGAAACACTAATATCACAATGTTTTGTTAACAACAATGGCCTACAAATATTTTGAAAGCATGAAGCGAATCTCCAGAAAATAACAGAATCACTTAAACGAATAATTTTGTATGGGGATATTTTGTTTTCAATTAGCACAAAAAATAAACCAATCAACTGTAAATTGTATCGTTTTGTTTTGCAGATTCTGATTTAAACGTCGTAAAATACGTTAGAATCTGCTACACCTACCGGATTTATTTTTAAAACATTTAAAATAAAAAATGAATAATTATTTCCAGAAAATTTACTTTGAATTTCATTGAAATTCTAATACTCATTAAAATACTGATTTGTGTGTTTAAAAATAACTATGATGGTAAAATTAAATAAATAATTGTTTCCTTAAATTTTGTAAGACCGCCATTTCGACATTTTTAATTATATTTTATTACAAATGACAAACAATTTTGACAGTTCATTTTGCACTGGAAATTTAAAGTATCAATCAACTAATTAATAATTAGTTGCAGCAGATTTTGTAAAAGTTTTATTTAAATAGGTTTTAATTAATTTTATATTATTTCAATTGCAATTTATTTCTTTATTTATTTTATGTTTATTTACTACATACTAATTGGTTACCTTCCTAGTTAGTTTTGCTGAAAATAATACATCTGTTTTTAATTGTGCAAGTTTATATTCATTTTGTACATAATTATGTTCCGTGAAACATAACTCTAATTTAAAAACACTCACTAGTTACTACTCAGTTGATCTTAATTACGCCATAAATAATGAATTATTTCAGTACTGTAAGGATTTTTAAGTGAAAAGAACAAGTAATGTTGGTCTATGAAAGATTCATTTTAGAATGATTAAAAGTTTTAGGCAATTGCATTAAAAGCATACATTATAGCAGAGAATCGATAATATAAGAGAAAGTTATAATTTAGTAACTCGATTTGTGAAACATTATATTGTGAACATTTTAACAGGATTGAGAATAATATGATGAAATGGGAGTAAAAGGATTACATGAAAGTTTGTGATTATTGAGGGACTTTAACTTGGCTGAGTGGAGCGCAGTTATTCCACCATTACCACTCAACAGCAATGAGTATTAACTTATGAGTTGAGCTAGTGTATTAACCTGAATCCCACCTGACATTATTATATAACTTCAGGTGCAATAGTTACGTTTATGTTGACTAGTTTTGTTTTACCAAAAAATCACTCTTTGATATTTTTAGTCCTTAATTAAGTAATACATTTTTATAACATATATTTCAAAAGTTTAATTTCATTCAGGTGTACAAATCCAAATTACTACAATATCTATAGTTTTAACTTAAAATTTTTGAAACGGTTACTTTTTATAGCAGTTAAAAATGTTAGTGACCTGTTACAATATAGATATTATTTTATCTACTTACGTAAGATGTATTAAATAAAATATTACTACAAAATAATAGGTTTAGTTTTCTGTTCAAAATCACTGATATTTATAAGTACTCTAGTTATAAAAAAATATTTAAATAATATTTATAATTCATATATTTTATTGTTTACAAAATATTTAATACTAAAAAGTTAGTTAATTATAAATTTCAACCAGCCTATTTCCTTAGGAAAGTGGAGGTACTAAATTAAATTTTTGAAAAAAATATTCATTTTAACAATATTTATTCTGAAAATCCATACAAATAAATAAAACCTTTTAGTGAAACGAAGTTTGTGTGTGTGTGTGTGTGTGTGTGTACGCGCGCGCGTGCGCTCGTATCTCAGCTGGTGTTCTCGTGTCATACATTTTTACATGAAATATTGTATTTGTTTTTCAAAACTTTCTTGAAAGCGCTGATGGAAGACGTATCTAGTGAATAATTCGTCATTTTCTTTTTCCATTGTCAGAAGTAGTCTAGCTGTGAACGTATGTGACAATCTAGGCCAGGAAAGTTCTTAGAGCAGCTGTGGTCTCACACAAACACACAGAAAGTATTCAGCCGTTACGATATGAACTAAATTTGAAAAGTGACGACAACGGAGACGAATTTACAAAATTGATATTTTTATCTTAATCTTTTTTGAAGTTGTGATTTCGGCAACACAGTTAATATTTAATCTGTTTGTGCTATCGTTTTAAATAGTTTGCAGAAATGAAAACGAATCATTATAACCGTTAATTCAAACGGACTATTAAAATTCAAAATGCTAAATTATGCTGTTTTTAACTGGAAATTTAAATAATTGCTGTTTAATATAGGCAAATGATTTATTTTGATTGAAAAAAATTTACATTTTCTAACATTTTTAGTAATCGTCATTTTAAAACTATGCAAAAAAAATTTGCTGGTTAACAAACTTACCTAGGATGTTATCAGAAATGATTTTTGTTCGAAATTAGGTCTAAAAACGCGTAGGTGATTTCGATAGCACACATCCAAAAATAAATGTCTCAAGTTTATGTTTTTCATTGTTGGCTGCTCCAATAACCCATTTCAAATGTGAAAATTCATTAAAAAAATATTCATATGTTTCAATTTTGCATGTACGGATTTTCTTGACCAATAACATCTAAAACGGTTTTGGCTAAACTATGAAACATCAGAATTTTATTATGTTGCTGTTTTTACCATTATTGGAAATGAACTATTGTATCGGCTATTATGGTAAAACCCAGACCCCTATCCTTAAAATGAGGGACATGAATTACCAATATCCATTACCGATGTCCAATGTGTAAAGGAGTTTGATCGGATTTGAATTAGACTACTTTGTTAATCAGAATATAACAATGTTGTTCTAACATTTTAAAAATTGCAGCCATTTTAAATTTTGAAAAATCATTTTTTTTTGTTTTTATTTTTGTGTAACCTGTTTTCACTTTCTTTCGTAATTAGTGTCAAAGCGTGATTAAACTTGCACGAAAACCGTTGAATGTACCAAATTTTGTTTAATGGTGGGCTGATTTTTTTTCATCAGGTGGGCTGAAATTTTATCAGGTGGGCTGATTTATATTTCTTACATCAAATAACCTGTTATTTAAATTGGGCTTTTACCCCGAGAACCCGGGTTTGATTCCCGGCCAGGGCTTGGCATTTTCATACGCTATAAATCATCCCATCGTCTGCATTAGCCCAAGTAGGTACAATAGTCGAACGTTAAAAAAAATTACAACGCTAATTTACAAAACTTTAATTTTGATTATTATGGTTAAATCATAATTTTTTAAAAAAGGGTAAGAAAAAGTATACTTTTAAAATTTTCCTTCATCATATCAGCGGGAAAATTGCCGCAATTAGTTTTTTCCTAATCGCGCATCATTTTTTAAAATAGTTTATGCCCCTCATTGGAACACTTTAATCAGTTCATACACCTCCAAGTCCAATATCGCTATTGAGACTAGCGTTTCAGCCTCTTCTTCCATTCCCAAAATTTCTTCATCCTATCCAACCTGCCTGCCCTTAGTTCATCAGTACAATAAGTACACCATCTCAGCCTATAATGGTATAGGTCTTTCGTTCAAATGTAGTTAGCTTGAATAGCAGATATTTATTCTTTAGAATCCTCTTCTCTGCTCTACCTTCAATTTGAGGCATCGTTAAATTTAACTCTTCTAAATCACTCTGGATCTCATTGAACCAATTATTCTGCGTTTTAATCTTCCAGAAATAGCTAAATTGCCGTTTCACCAGTCGGGTTTCTGGAAGGCATGCTATATGACCGAAAAAAGCAATTCTCCTTTTCCGCATCGTGTCTATTATTGACTCACTTTCTCGATATACCACTTCATTCGGTAGTAATCTCCATTGGCCATTCACTTGGTGTTTCTTGTTAATGATTGTTCTGATGATTCTTCTATCTACTTTCTGTAGTTTATCAGTTGTTGATTTAATCTTCAACTTGAAGAGTGTTTCACTAGCGTAAGTTGCCTCAGGTTTAACAACGGAATTATAATGTCGAAATGTGGCATTCATTGAGAGCGATTTCTTTTTGTAGGTTGGCCAGGTGAGTCGTTGCGCTTGTTTCAGTTGTATGTTCTGCTGTCTATCGATGGTTATGTCTGTGTTCCAGGCTATAATTTCCCCAAGATACTTAAACTTATTCACAACCTTAATTTGTTTACCATTGCTCAGTTGAATGGTCGGTGTTTCGATTCGGAAGGTCGGCATCATTTCCGTCTTTTTAAACGAGACTTGTAGTCCGATTTTTGCTGCAATTTTTACGATCTGAAATTTAGCCTCCTCCACCGTACTTGCTGGTAGGGCAAGATCGGCTGCGAATACTAGGCAGTTACGTGTGATGTTTCTGCCAATCTTAATGTTTGAATGACACTTTTTATTCCATTCTCGCATGACTTTCTCCAGCGCACATTTAAACAACAAGGGTGAGAGACCATCTCCCTGCCTAAGTCCAGTTTGGATCTCAAATGGTTCAAACAATTCAACTCTAAATTTAACCTTGCATCATTTTTATTTAGAACAATATGATTTTTCAAAATCATATAATTAAGTTTTCAAGTACTTTTTCAAAGTGTTAATTTCAAGTTGTATAATGTTCAAAGTTAAAGCTTTCTTATAACCATTCTAAAATTCTTATAAATTAATGCAAAAATGCATAACTTTAAAAAAATAAGATTTTTATATAATTGTATTATTTTATAACTTACCTCATACAAAAATTTTAATAAAATATAGCAGAACAATAATTTTCTTGTTTTATAAAGTATAAAATAAATTCAAATTTGGTATTAGAAGAAAATTGTTTATTACTTTAACTTTGTAAACGTATTTTATTTTTAAAATATCATTTGTGAAAGAGCCATTAACTATTAATTTTTCATTACCGGTAGTAATGTAATTAACAGAAGCAGTAATTCAATTACCTTTGACACTATGTAACTGACCGGGTGGTCAAAGTGTAACGACACTTAGACACTCAAAGCTGCATTAACTAATTTCATCTCTCACTTTGTTCTCTCGCGTAATAAACCAGTTTTACAACCGTGGTAACAATTTTTAAAAGGAAACGATTGGACAATAAAAGCGTTACAAAGAAATACACTTTAAAGATATAAAAAATAAAATTTTAAGTAAATGTTCCTTTTTCATTAGAAAAAATAATAGTAATATTACATTTTCAAATTATATGCGTTTTTGTAATAATAAAATATGTTTCTAATAATTTTAATAGATCTTTGTATTTTCGACCGGATTAAAAATAGATTATACTTAGACATGTATCTCTTTCTATTTGTGTGTGTGTGTGTGTGTGTGTGTGTGTGTGTGTGTGTGTGTGTGTGTGTGTGTGTGAGAGCGAGCGTGCGTATAATCTTAAAATAAACCAAATTTTATTATGTTGATCTAGTTTGCTCATATTTCAACCTATTTTATAAATTTAAAACGGAGTTTGAAGGCTCTTTTTGGTGAAAAGCTTTAGTCGCCTTTCTTAAAACTGGTTCTAGCAAACCAATTTTAGACTGATCCTGGGATCAATTTTTGCTAGGCCTTGACCACAAGGAAACAAACAAAACTAATAGTAGGCCATGAAAAACTTATTTCAAAAATACTTTAATGAACTGAAAAGTTTGTATAGTATCTCAAAATTGGGTTTTCATATTTTAATCAAATTTGTGTCACTTGAGGTGGCTTATAACTTGTCATAGTGGCAGATTTTAAATAAAACAAAGATTTTGTTTTGGAGGAAATAGCAAAAAAAACCGGAAAACAAACAAAGACTAAGTTTTTTGCAAAAATGATTACACAGTACCTACTTAATAATCTTATTTATTTTTGGAATACATTATTTCATAAAAGTAATTATAATATGAATAACAATATTTTTAAATGCATAATTTACTTTGCAAATAACAAAATGATTCCTTTTTAAAAAAAACAAAATAATAAGAAAGTTTTTTATAAATTTCTAACTGCGATATGCATTTAAAATCAAATTATATTATTATGACAGTAGCTTATTCTTCTAAAAGGATTCCGAGAGGTGGTGTAACTCAAGTTAAATGAGACCTGAAATTGAAAGTCTGAAGCTTCATTACTGAAGGATTTTGTGTACTGTGTCCGTCCTTCCGTGAATTAAATCTTTCAGCAAGGAAATTTTGGTATGTAAAAATAAAGAATTATTTATAATATCACATATGGCATTTAAGAAACTTTAGTTTGTTTATTGAGTATATTTTAACAGAATAAAGAGTCGTTTTAGTAACGTTTTATCATTCGATTGAGAATAATGTCTTAGAATTACATAAGCAGTTCTAAGAAAAATTGCATAAGTCCGTTGAGAAACATGCGTTAGAAAAATATAGGCAATGCTGATCTCAGAACTTTTTGTCAATATGTCCTAAGAAACCATTTTGTCTGTCCAATTTAAGTAAACCCTTAGAATCATATATGATGTTAAAACAAACATAGCCTATGTCTTTCCATTAAGGAATAAATTCTAAAAAGTATTTTTTTGTTTACTGTATGGAATCTGAGGCAAAATCTGTGATTATGTTATTTTTTTGAAGAATATAATTTTCATATTTTTATGAGTTATTTTTTTGTAAGCCTATGTTGAAAAAAATATTGATTATAATATAATTTTTGTGTTTTGTGTGTGTCTGTACGCGCTTGCGTGTATGGACCAATCTATTTTTTTGTAAGCCACTGTTGCAAAAGAATATTGATTATAATATAATTGTTGTGTTTTGTGTGTGTCTGTACGCGCTTGCGTGTATGGACCAATCTATTTTTTTGTAAGCCACTGTTGCAAAAGAATATTGATTATAATATAATTGTTGTGTTTTGTGTGTGTCTGTACGCGCTTGCGTGTATGGACCAATCTATTTTTTTGTAAGCCACTGTTGCAAAAGAATATTGATTATAATATAATTGTTGTGTTTTGTGTGTGTCTGTACGCGCTTGCGTGTATGGACCAATATATTTTTTTGTAAGCCATTGTTGCAAAAGAATATTGATTATAATATAATTTTTGTGTTTTGTGTGTGTCTGTACGCGCTTGCGTGTATGGACCAATATATTTTTTTGTAAGCCACTGTTGCAAAAGAATATTGATTATAATATAATTGTTGTGTTTTGTGTGTGTCTGTACGCGCTTGCGTGTATGGACCAATCTATTTTTTTGTAAGCCACTGTTGCAAAAGAATATTGATTATAATATAATTTTTGTGTTTTGTGTGTGTCTGTACGCGCTTGCGTGTATGGACCAATCTATTTTTTTGTAAGCCACTGTTGCAAAAGAATATTGATTATAATATAATTTTTGTGTTTTGTGTGTGTCTGTGCGCGCTTGCGTGTATGGACCAATCTAAACGAATTGAGGATGCCAAAACATCTAACATTTTTTATTTGAATAAATTTTATGTTTTCCATCCCTATTTTCAAAACATTCTATTCTACACTATATTTTTCTCAATTGTAGTCCGTTAATACCTAAAAAAAACGTTACTACCTCCCAAAATATTCCGTTTAGCGACAATTAAAAAAACCTGCAATTCACAAAGTTTCATAAAAATCGATTCATCGGTTGTGTTTAAGTGTTCATTATTTATATGTTCAGTAAAATAATCTGCCTTCCCTAGCTTCGTCAATTCTTCTTTCGTTGTCGCGTTTTGGAGAACCTCCATCTTCAAAAACTATTTCTATACTGTATAGAATTTTCTATACAGAGGATATAGAAATAGTTTTTGAAGATAGAGATTCTCAGAAACGCGACAACGCAAGAAGAATTGCCGAAGCTAGGGAAGGCAAATTATTATACTGAGCATAGTGACAATAATCCTAGTAGAAAAGAAGAAGAATATAAAAAGAATGTTCATTATTTACAAAAATGTATAGTTCATGCCAGTAGCGAATTTTAAAAATAATTAATTTACGGTTATAGAGCAAACAAAAAAAACCTGTCTGGACACTTGGTTTTGTTTCTTGATAGACTAGCAAATTGTAAATTTCATGTTTCATTTTTGTACACTTACTTATATATATATATATATATATATATATATATATATATATATATATATATATATATATATATATATATATATATATATATATATATATATATATATAATCTTATCAGTCAAATCAACAACGTCGTGGATCACACAAGTCAGAATAGACTGCGTCACATGACGCAGAAATAGACTCAACAGACGTTGAAGAGAGGCACGCATACAGGAGAAAGATGCTCGGTTGGAAGGTCCTAGAGAATGAAATCCCAAAGAGAGCAGGGGTAAAATGGACGGAGGAGCGGAAGAGGATCCATGGGGACAGGATGAGGGATGTATGGAGGATTAGAAGGAACAAGACATGAGTAGGAGTGCTTTGCATGATCCAACAGGGTCTATATGCAAATAATAATAATAATTATTATATATATATATATATGTGTGTGTGTGTGTGTGTGTGTGTGTGTGTGTGTGAGAGAGAGAGAGAGAGAGAGAGACGTCTCGGTGGCCTAGTTGATAGCGTACTGGGCTTTCACCTCGAGGACCCGGGTTCGATTCTCGAACAGTGCTTGGCATATTCATACGCTATAAATCATCCCATCGTCTGCATTAGCCCAAATGTGCACAATAGTCGGACGTTAAACATCACTATATATATATATAAATGTTTTCAATATTATATTACATGATCCAAATATGTTTAATATTTAATAGTACTATTGACGGGATTCTCGACTTCATAAAAGTAATTGTTTTGTTCAAACATTCCATAAAATAAATTAAATAATAATTACTATTTAATTTTCTAGTAATTTGAAAATAAAATTATTTTTTATATTGACACCTACGAATAAACCATCATAGTAGATTTCTTTGCCGATATTGAAATTGTCAGATTTTAATCCGACATGCAGTGATACGGAAGATTGGTCTCCCGCCAGGCCAATAACACTTTCGCAGTCCTCTAACACTTTCGTTTCACACGTTACTGTCCTCAACAGTGACACTAGAGCAATTCAAATCAACTAATTGATTTGAAAGTGTAACGTAAAATTTTGTTTACTTTAACGGAACACTTTCCGAAATATTGTGTTTCAAAAACTTACTCATAATTCTTATTATTCATATTTTCTCTTATTCCTCAAAAAATATTTTTTCACAAAATAATCAGCTGATTGTGTCAACAACTTTATGTATAAAACGGATATATTTTTACGCATACGGTGAGGCGGGATGTGAAGTAATATTTGACCTAAACAGCTGATTTCTCCATACAGCTGTTGTTTTGATAATTTTTTTTTCAAAAGAGTTTATACTTATTGAAACTGTATATTGTGAATAAAAATAATAAGAAATAAATTATTACTTTTTAAAATTTTTATTGTTAATGGCCAATCCAAATAAGCTGTTGTATATGTTACGATCAAATAAATTAATTATTGTAATAATTTAAGTTTTAAGTAAAACGTTGTTAAATCTAAATAATTCAAGTGACAATGAAACGATTGCAGATAAAAACTGTTTATTTCAAAGCATCACATAGCAGTCTCGTACTGGGAATTCATGACTTATAGTTTTCATATAAAATGTTTACAGGACGTACTTTCTTTATATATTAGTATATTAGTACTGCAATACAAAACATTAAGTTTTTTTTGTTTTAAAAATTAATTTTTAAGCTTGCAGATTTTATGATGTAAGGTAACACGCAGTACTTTTTACTTGCTAAAATGAACAAAAAGAATTGTTCGAAATTACATTTTTAAGAGTTGTTATTACAAGTTTACACACACACACACACACACACACACACACACACACACACACACACACACACACACACACACATACATACATACATACATATATATATATATATATATATATATATATATATATATATATATACACTTTCACTGAAAAAGTTATGTCCTGTAAACATTTTATATGAAAAATATATGTCATGAATTCCCAGTATGAGATTACTATGATGCTTTTGAAAATATATATATATATATATATATATATATATATATATATATATATATATATATATATATATAAGTTCGGTATTTCATTTAAATATTCTAAATGTCTTAAAAATGAAACTTTACTTATAAAAATCTTATTTTGAATATTATTATTTGTAGCTGTATACATCCTTTTCTTAATTTGTATATTGATGCGGTTATCCTCTTCAGTTTGTTAATGCTACAGTAACTTATATAATCTCAAACTATAAACGGGAAGAACAATTACAAGAACATGCGACTGTTTTTAAAGATTTAAGTATATTCACAATAGGCCGTCAAAATAAGCAGGTTTCCTCAGTTCTAAACATCAAACGTTTCATGAATACTTTGTTTCTTTCATCTTAACGTGCCGCTGTATTACAAAACAGTTAATAAACACATTTACTTACAGCCGTTTTAAAAATATTAAACTCTTTATAAAAAAAACAAAAAAAAACAGCTTTACGCAAATTTAGAATTAAAAACATTGTGTCTAATAATTTATAGACGAATTCTGTCAATTAAAAACTTACAAGTTCTTAGAACAGCTTAATCGGAATTGAAAATCCGTAAAAGATTAAACTTAAAACTACAGACATGTTTGTCTTTAGATGTCTATAAACAGAGACGTAAAAAAATCAATTAAACATGATATAGTTTTTCGTTAATTGAATATTCTAAAACTTTAAATTGTTCAAAAGTAAGTAATGTTTGTTTATATTTCCTAACATTTTGTATTATTATTGTGTAACAGTAGGTCTAAATATAAACATTGACTAAACAAAAGATCCAAACAAAGCAAAAAGCTACTTTTATGTCCACTTTTATCTCTGATATTCCAGAAGTTGCTGATTCAATTGTTGCCACATTTAATGATGACACCGCTGTCCATGCTGTTGATGCTTGTGTTGAAAAGGCTACGAATAAACTACAAGGTGCAATGGATAGGATAAGTACCTGGACAAAGTGCTGCCGAGTTAAACTAAATGAGACAAAATCAATGCATATAAACTTTACCAATAGGAAGATTGTCACCCATCCATTGTTTATCAATGCTCAAGCTGTTCCTTACTCCAAAAATGCCAAATACTTCGGGATACTAAGCTCAAGTAGAAGTCCATGTAGAGAAAAAGTTGAAGAGCTTAGAATAAAATATAGAAAACTTTACAGGTTGCTTGGACGTAACTCTGAGCTTTCAGTGCAGAATAAAATTTTAATATATAAACAAATATTGAAACCAGTATGGACATATGGCTTGCAACTCTGTGGTTGTACAAAACCGTCGAATTTAAAAATAATTCAAAATTTCCAAAACAAAGTCTTGCGAGGAATAGTCAATGACCCATGTTATATTCGTAACAATGATTTACATCGGAACTTGATCATGAGGCTTGTCACAGATAAAGTTAAAAAAATGTGCAACTAGTCATAATCTACGGCTTCTTACGGATGAAAATTGTGAGATGGAGGCAGTACGTGAAGTGGCCAGCAACGTTCGCCGTCTCAAGAGGACTAAACCTCATGAACTGCTCCACTGATGTGAAGGAAGTTATTAATGTAATAACTACCCTACAAATTGGCTGGACTTGGATCTGCATCTGAGTTTATCGGACCTGAGCCGGCTTTAAGGATTTCTCTATCGTTGGCCAGGTCTGCTGTTAATGGGGGGATTACATGTCAACACCAGGTAAGATGGGATAACCTTCATGGGCATTCCCATAGTAAACGTCTCTTAAGCAAAGTTCCTTCTGGAGGAATCAAAGGGGCAGCAGATGTCCTGGGCAGAGCACAACTCAGGAGGATCATGGGGCTCATAACAGGGCACTGTGGTCTGAGGGTGCACATGAACAGGATAGGTGTATACCACGGAGAAACCGTGTGTAGATTGTGCAGGAAGGAGGAGCAAACTGCAGGTCACATAATTTATGATTGTGAGACTCTTGCTAGTAGTAGGATAGGGGTTTTTGGTTTCCAAGACCCTAAGGATCTTCAGCAGAATGAGCTAGTCAGTAGATTGTTGGAACTTATTAGGGGCTCCAATCTGCTGAACTAGGTATTTTAAGAGGTAAGTTGCACAATAGGTCAGTTGATCGCAGTACCTGGGGTTGAACAAATCCCGTCCTCTAGAATATAATCTATAATCTAATAATACCCTACAAATGTGATTTTGTTGTAGATGTTTAATATTAACCCATTAGCCGATCTTGTAAAGATTGGTTATGAGTATTGAATAAAAAAAAACTTTTATCTCTGTGTCTAAATGAGAAACAAGTTTGGCCAATATTGTCAAGTTGTTTTTGTAGTAAAGTGTCACTAATTATCGAGCCTTGTGAATGATCTTTTGTGATGATTTTTATACTTTTTAAACATCTCCGAGCTGGTTTTTAAATTATGTTGTAATACACTACAGTATATACATTGTAACGATATTTAAAGGCTAATCAGTTAAAAGAATAATTTTCCCAGCCATAAAATATATACAATTGTTGATATGGATTAATATAATACTTCAATATTTATTTTTAAAAGATTAAATATTTAATATAAGATGCAATTATGGTAAACACAAAAATTACAATAGCCTGGTTTGGTTATGACAGCTAAAATTATGACAATAACAGCTGACTAATGCATATAATTGATAATTTACATGAGTTACGTATAAGCTATAGATACGCCTCTGAAATTGTGATTTGCATTAAGAACAATGAAACACGGAAGACCCCATATGTTATTACAATGTAAAAAATAAAAATAATTAAAATGAGTTTGAAATAGGCTACGAAATGAGTATTACGCAATATATTAGGCCTATAATGAGTAATTTTATTGTATTAAAAACGACAAATGTAATATTTGATTGAATAATTAGAAATTCTGAGCACAAAAATGCTTTCGGTTATACTTTATAAACTATGACAATTGTAATACAATATTTAATCATATATAAAATTTTCTGAATTTCATATTGATGAAAGTTTCAACGTTCAAAAGCTGTATCAAATAAACACTGTAAAATGTACAGAATTGTACTATAAGCTAATTGCGTAATATTATTAACATTGTTGATTATAAACAAACGAAAAACGGTTTTGAATTCGAATAATACAAAACGACCATAACAATAACACTTTAAAATCCTTTGTGCACTATTGTTATATTTTCTCTTTGATGTTTACAGCAGTTTTTGTGATAAAATGTGACTTGTGTTATTACGTCTAAATATAAAGCAATTTTTTTATAGAATTATTTGCAGTGACGTGTTCAAAAGATTTCAACAAAGACTAAAGTCAAACTGAATGCAGTTTTATTCCATTATAAAATATTTTAATTGCAATTGTATTAGATGTTTTCTTATTATTGTTTTCTTATTTTCACCAAACGCAAAACTAAATAAAAATACAAAAATCGATATAAATAAAATGTGAAACAATATTTTTTTCAAATAACTATGATAAACACCGATTTCTGTTTTTCCAAATTACTGTATGTTATTTTTAGTTATACTTTTACATTATACGAAGTTTAAAGGAATTTAAAGTAACGATCATGACAAAAATCGATTTGGAAATCGGTAAATCTGTTTTACCTTGTTTCAAAAATGTTTCTACTTAATTTCCCTTCCATTAGTTCGTCTGAATTCATCGGCTCAGGTTTTACAAATTTGAAAGATTTTGATAAATTTAGCTTATCATAATAGTTTGTGCATTTCTCGACTCAGATTTTAATTATTTTTAAGTTTTTTTGAAGTCATAAAACTGTTAAAAAAAAAAGTTCTCGAAAACAGTTTTAATGATACATAAACACATAGAAAATTAAAAACACTCGGCGGTATTGACAAAATTGTAATTTAGCCTATTTTTTTAATCAGTTTATTAGATTTTGTTCAAACTTTTGTTATATATAAATAAAATTATAAAGTTTCAAGTTTCGAGAGTAAATGGAAAAATACACTCTAAACGCAGTTATTTCGTTATTTTTTAATAGTATTTTTTTATTTTATTGATTTTACGTTCTTAATGTCCAATATAATTAAAGCCAGTCGGACTAATAAGATCGGTGGATCAACGTTAACGGTACAGGAAAACCTTAAAGCAGAAATTCCATTCTCGAAGTTAAGACATTGAGATGCGCAAATTTGAAGCGCAGAAGAATTTTAGGTCCTCAAACGCCATACTTCATTTTTTTTAAATTCAAGGTTACTACGTAGAATTAAGACCAGATTCATATTATTACTAAAATTTTAGCAAAATCTAATAAGCTGATTTTAAGAAAGTGTTATTGTCGGTATCTTTGAAACGGAACAATAATTGACTGTGAGACAGTTTTGCGTAATTATTTTACAAATTAATTTAATCTCGAACGACAATTTACATTATTTTTAAATTTTCTACAGTTACATGAGTGATCTTCTTATTTTACTAAATTTTGAGCAACATAGATTTTTTTGGTAGATTTCAAAATAGGGAAACTAATTTTCTTGTAGTATTTTGTAAACATTTATTTTAACACAGTATATCACACGTATACGAATGTGTATATCAGTTAATTTATACGAGATTATTATTGCTGATATTATTTAATGACGACGTATCAAAATATCGAGTGAAAATTGGCCTGAATCCCCGCTAGTTCGGCTGTGTCACTGTCACTAACCCCAGGCCACAGTGCAGTGCCTAGCGGAACGAGTGGGTGAAGTAGATTGATCAACCGGGGTATTTTATGTGACAGGCCAACACAATCTATTCGCCTTTCCGAAGCGTTTTCATTTTATTTTCAAACACTTTAGAAAAATATTGCTCCGCATTACCCTACTCTCGCTATTTGCTGAGTAATTGTCTGCAATGTTTTAATAATATTAATAAGATTCATTACCTTGTGTTTGTAATTTCACTTTTTCAATATTGATTTCTTACTTTAATATTTTATCTTACTAAATTATTTTTATTAGCAAGTCAGCTGTTTAATTCCGTTTGAATTTTTACGAATGCTGAAAAGTTGTTGTTCCGAATCGTTTTCATTTTATTTTCAACCTCTTTAAAAAAAATAGTGCTCCGCATTACCCTACTCTCTCTATTTGCTGAGTAATTGTCTGCAATGTTTTAATAATATTAGTAAGATTCATTACCTTGACTTTGTAATTTCACTTTTTCAATATTGATTTCTTACTTTAATGTTTTATCTTACTAAATTATTTTTATTGGTAAGTCAGCTGTTTAATTCCGTTTGAATTTTTCCGACTCCTGAAAAGTTGTTGTTCCGAATCGTTTTCATTTTATTTTCAACCTCTTTAAAAAAAATAGTGCTCCGCATTACCCTACTCTCGCTATTTGCTGAGTAATTGTCTGCAATGTTTTAATAATATTAGTAAGATTCATTACCTTGTGTTTGTAATTTCAATATTCATTTCTTACTTTATTACCTCAATGTTTCATCTTACTAAATTACTTTTATTGGAAAGTCAGCTGTTAAATTCCATTTGAGTGTACTTTTATGTACAATAAATACAGTTTCCACTAAATACAATATTCCACGAGCAAGGGTGAAAACAAAATTACATTAACCAGTTCACACCTAATTATATCGGGTTTGTAAGCAACAAAGAAAACATAAGAAAATATGCTTCTAATTTTTCAAAAATGCTTTCTAAAATTCGAAAAAAAGTTTGATTAAATATGAAGAAATATCAAATCAGCGTATTATTTTCATACACAAGAACACGTTCACACAAATTATATCATTTTCAATTAACTCTCATAAAGGAGACAGGTCAGATTCCTTGCTTATTAAAAGGACCCGTTTTCTCGATATTACTATATTAATATTATCATCTGCTCCATTAACTCATTTTTCAATATACATTCTTAACTAAACATTACTTATTTGCATTGTTATTATAAACACCTTCATCATTCAGTTTTACTTAAGGATACAAAAAAACCTGTTTCGAAAATTTATAATTTATAGTTTAGTAAGCCAATAACAATGTAAAAACTGATTGTTTGATTGCAAAAAGAAAAATGTGTATTTATTTATAAAATAATACACAAAAATTACAAACTCTAAAAAATCTGTAAATATAATTATTTGTTTTATTTCTGTGTTACCGTAATTATTGCGGCTGATCACTTTAAAGTTGATTTTGATCAAGTGAAATGAAAAGTAAAATTTACAGATTGAAGATGCTTTGCCAAGCTGTTTAGAATCTTTTCCCTAAACTAGTTATGAATTTACCAGTTTAATATATACACATTTCAGCTCTTTAAAATTTTATGTCTATTAATAATTAACTGAATAATATTTTAAATAATATATATTGAAATATTTCAATAATATTTCTTTACCAAACCTAACTTTCAAAGCTATGTATGTATGTATATTTTTATATTATTTAGGTACACATTTATATGTATTAAAACATTTCGTATATAAATTTAATGGTCCTCAGTTTAAGTAAATATCTTAATATATAAAAGAAGAAGTCCTGACTGACTGACTAATTCATAATCAACGCAGAGCCAAAACTATTTTAGCTAGCGACTTAAAATTTTCAGGGTACATTTATATTACCATATAGGCGTGAAATAAGAAAGGATTTTGCAAAAATTTGATTTTAACGCCATTAAGGCGCCTCGGTGGCCTACTTGATAGCGTACTGGGCTTTCACCCCGAGGACCCGGGTTCGATTCCCGGCCCGGCCTTGTCATTTTTGTACGCTATAAATCATCCCATCGTCTGCATTAGCCCAAGTCCCACAATAGTCGGACGTTAAACACCAAACAAAAATTTAACGCCATTAAACTACTTACCCAGTCCAACTTTAGTAATCAACGTACGGACGAGACTATTATAGCTAGAGACTTGAAATTTTCAGGTTACATTCTTACAACAATGTCTAGGTGCACCAAGAAAGGATTTTGCAAAAATTTCATTCTGACGTAATTAAACTACTTACCTAGTCCAAATTTAATAAATAAACAAGGTACAGTCAATACTATTATAACTAGAGACTTGAAATTTTCAGAGTACCTTCTTACAACAATTTCAAGGGAAATTAAGAAAGGAGTTTGTGAAAATTTGATTTTGGCGCCATTAAACTACTAACTTAGTCCAATTTTATTAATCAGCGTACAGCCGAGATTATTATTGTAGCTAGAGACTTGAATTTTCAGGGTATCTTCCTATAACAATGTCAAGATGTACTAAGAAAGGATTATGTAAAAAATTTATTTGAACGCCAATAAACTACTTACCCAGTTTAACTTGAATAATCAACATACAGCCGAGACTATAATAGCTAAAAATTTGAAATTTTCTGGGTTACTACCACATGTAGAGGTGCACTGAAAAACGATTTTCCTGTATTCAACCCCTTAAGAGGTAAAAATTAGGTACAACAATTTTTATTGGAAAAATATATTTTTCGTCTGACCTTCTTAAAACGTAACATAGTCACTCATAAATATAAGTAATGAAATATATTTTTCACCATTTCCCAAAACTCATCCCCTAAAGAGATTGAATGGGGGTAGACAATGTAAAAAGGGGTATACAATTTTGAATTAAAAAATATTTGTTTTGGATCGAATATTCTAGAAATATGCTACGAAACACAAATAATGAAACACACATTTCAACATTTTTCCTGATTTCATTCCCTAAAAGATTAAAAATGTAAAAAAGAGGTATAATTCTTTAATGTTGATTTTAACATTTATGCTTTCTAACAAGATGCTTTGCCAAGCTATTTAGAATCTTTTCCCTAAACTAGTTATGAATTTACCAGTTTAATATATACACATTTCATCAAAGCTATGTATGTATGTATATTTTATTGATTGTTACCGATATTTTATGAAAAAAAGAGTGTTTTCATTGGAGAAAAATATTTTGTATCCGCTTTTCTTAAAGTAAACAAAATATTCTAAAACACAAATTATGATATACGTAATTCAGCATTCCCCCCACGAATTCATCCCCTAAAAAGACAAAAATATAAAAGAGGTATAAATGTTTGTATTATTAGATAAAAATATTTTTTATCAGATTTTCTTAAATTCGAATGGAACACGTTTAAATAAAACAACATATTCAGTTTATAATATGTTTTCATATTAACTGTAAAATAATCACGAGTTTAGATGATCACGCTTTTATTATTGGGTTATATTTTTTATGTTTCTAAATTATTACAGTACTGAAACATTTTAAGTTTCGTGGGCGAAGCCACGACGGGTAATACATACATATATATATATATATATATATATATATATATATATATATATATATATGTGTGTGTGTGTGTGTGTGTGTGTGTGTGTGTGTGCGCGCGCTTTTTTTTTTGCTGTAACGTGGTACTCACTTACCTTTCACTATTTTGATGTCACAATTGACTTATTTAACTTTGATTTATCATTTTGACTTACTACAAGTTAGCCATATTATAAAAGTAAAAAAGGAAAATCCTATTATTTCCACCCCCAATAGTCACTACCCAGAATTTAATTAAATTAATTAAATTTGTAACTACTTGCCTGCTGCTGCTACTTGTTCTGCTACCAGTTACAATGTAATTTCATCACATGTAATAATTTAAAATTTACAACATTTCTTCCTGTTGCAGTGTGTGTGTGTGTGTGTGTGTGTGTGTGTGTGTGTGTGTGTGTGTGTGTGTGTGTGTGTGTGTGTGTTTGTGTGTGTGTGTGTGTGTGTGTGTGTGTGTGTGTGTGTGTGTGTGTGTGTGTGTGTTTTAAATTAAACACAATCTTAAGTAAATTGGACAAAAATTCGATGTTAAACAAAATTAGCTTTTGCCTTTATTTTTCATTCTTGCTATAGATACACATTCCTTTTCTCTTCTTTATTTGTTTCACCCAACTTTGGGCTACACCAAATCAATCACTTTTTAATTTGATGTGCCTTCCTTGTAGCCCAGTATTGCTTCATTCGTTGTGATCTTGCTTTTCTTTCATAGTCAGAGATTTGGATCGTTCGCTTGGATTTGACTTTGCCTTGGAACCGTTGCTTCTTGTCCTTGGTTATTGTTTTGGCTGTTTTGTCCATGAGCATAGTGTCATTGATCTGCAGTTCTGTTATGTCTTTCTCCGTTTCTCTAAACCAAAGTGGTTTGGCTCTTTTATTGTGAAAGTAGTCAAATATTTTTTTGGTTAGTCTATTTTTGTCCATTCGGAGGATGTGTCCATAAAAATCAATTCTCCTTTTTCTTATTGTGTCTGAGAGTGTTTCAGTTTTTTGGTAAAGAGTTTCATTCCTGATGTGGAGTACTTGGTTGTTACGGAATTTGGGGCCTAAGATTTTTCGTAATATCTTTCTTTCGTTGATCTCCAGCCTTTCAAGTGGGCCCTGTGTTTTGAGAGATAATGTTTCAGCTACACGAAAGGCGTCTGTTTTAATTACCTTATGATAATGCCTTAACTTTGTATTCCAGGAGAGGGACTTCTTGTTGTATGTGTCTTTGGTAAGTTGGAAGGCTAATTCAACGTTATTTCTCCTAGATTCCATATCTTTTTCCTCTAGGGCGTTCCAGCTGATCCATTCCCCAAGGTATTTGAATTCTTTCACTATCTCAATGTATTGTTCTCCCATATATTCCTTTTATTCCAAATATAATACGTTAATTTCATTTTTAAATTACCAAATTTTAAAAAATTGCTAACATGTTTTTTTTAGAAATCAGGTTAATATACAGGTATTTTGATAATTTTTTATAAGAAAGATTTATGTAGTATTTATACTTGTAATATTTTTCTAATTAGAGAGTAAACGAAATAACTTAAAAAATGTTTCATAATAATGGTTGATGAATATCTAAGTTTTTCGTAAAATTCCCTAAACGGATTTTCATTCCTTGTAATGTACGAGCCGCTTCGGTAGCCTAGTTGGTAGCGTGCTAGGCTTTCACCCCGAGGATCCGGGTTCGATTCCCGGCCAGGGCTTGGCATTTTCGTACGCTGTAAATAAATCATCCCATCGTCTGCATTAACCCAAGTGTACACAATAGTCGGACTTTAAAAAAAAAAAAAAAAAAAAAAACATACTTTGTTACTGAAAAAGTACAATTGAATTGAACGTATTTGTACATTAAAATAATCTAATATAATAAAATGAAATCGATTAAAATATATAGTGAAAAATTAGCTCTTTTATTAATTGTCATGGCAAGGTATGAGATACAGGACCCATAAATAAGCTTCTGCTACTTATTTTTTTAACTTAACTTTTGTTTTAAATTATAATGAAAATCATATACACCATTGGTGATCAGATCATCGTAAATCTGCATATATTAAATTTAAAATTTTAAAAATCAAATACAAATAAGGCAATAACACTAACACAGTATGGTTTCGTTTTGAATAGAGGTGAAAGGTTATTTTGTTGTAATATGCACATTTCAGTGCTGATTAGATATGTAAAAGCTGATTTTTGGAAAATATTATCATACATCCGTATTTGTTATGAAATTATTTTATATACATTATATAGTGGTTTTGTCGAAAACAATATTTAATAATATAAAGTAATTTTAAGGAATTTAATTTTCATAATATAGCGGATATGAAGATCGCGTTAGAAGTGTTTTAAGTTGATTGCCTAGGTAATATTATTGTTAACGAGATATAATAAACTTTTATAACAAATCAGATTCAAGTGAAATTGGATTATAAAGTTATGAAAGCTCCCTTTCTAGAACAGCTCGGCCTAGTGTATTCCCCATAAAGTGAGCACAGTGTTGGCAAGCTGCTTTCATTCTGTAAAATTAAATTGGCAGCTGTTTCCGCGGATTGTCATCCTTCACCGTCAGCACAATAACGAATGAATTTTCTGTTTTTCACTCTGTGTTTATCTCTAATCTATCCTAGGCATGTATAACCTAAAAATTAACGTAATTAATTGTTGACGTTAATGAGTTTTTAAACAAAAATTGCAATATATATGTTGTACAAAAGGAATTTTTTTAACTTGAAAACGTCCCTTCACTTAAAAATAAAATATTTTAAATTAAAATTTTTGCTTTTGGTTATTATTATACACTATTTGGGTTATTTAAAAAAATATAGTTTAATAAAACATTAATTTTGTTTTAGTTTATTGGTAACTGTTAGTGTTCAGTTTGATTTTATTAGAAAAATATTTCAGTCAGTTACAGTTTAAGTGTGTAATTTTTAAATCATTTATTATTTTACTGTAATTTGAGACTTTGAAGAGGACATTCGAAAAATAACTCTACAACAGAAATATTTTAAACGGAACTGTTAAACAATTTTTATAATAAAATCTAAAGACGGCTGTGTTGAAGATTTTGATTTTAACCGAAATGGGTGGTAAAATTGGGTAGGTTCCTGTAACAGGTAGGACTGAAGGTTATGTTTGGATCTCCTGAAACAAGGAGAATCGTTACAGAAATGATGGTTTACTATACGCTGAAGAGATGGTTAAGATTTTAGAGGGGAGAATACATTTTAATAAGGAAGAGAAGTTATTCAACACTACATCAGTAAGCAACGAAACAGGATCGTTTAGACAGGTTCAGTTACAGTATAAAAAGGAATTTTATGAAATATAAACGAATATTAGTACACTAGAGAACATTGGGTAATTGTAATGGAAAATGTGTGTTACTATACTGAAGAAAACGAGTCATTATAACAGTAGAAAGACAGGGTTTGTGTAAAAACGGAGGAACTACTATACTAGGGAGTGAAGATTACTAACCGGGTAACACAGATACAGTAGATCAGTTTTCGTATTCAAGAACGTATTACTGCAATGAAAAGGGCAGTAAGAACGGTAACGAGAATGGCAATGAGAAGACAACGAGAAGGAAATGAGAAGGCAACAAGAAGGACAACAAGATAAGCAATGTGAAGGTAAAGAAATGGTAACAAGAAGGAAAAGAAAAGGACATGCGAGAAGGCAAATAGAAGGGCAATGAGAATGGCATCGAGAAGGACAACAATAAAGGCAACGAGAATGCAACAAGAAGGGCAACGAGAAGGCAACAAGATAGGAAACGAGAAGGTAACGAGAAGGAAACGAGAAGACAAAGGGAAGGCAAAGAGAAGACAACAAGAAAGGCAACGAGAAGGCAACAAAAGGGGCAACGAGAAGGTAAAGAGATGATAACGAGAAGAAAAAGAGAAGACAGCGAGAAGGGCAATGAGAAGGGCATTGAGAAGGGCAATGAGAAGGGCATTGAGAAGGGCAATGAGAAGGGCATTGAGAAGGGCAATGAGAATGGCATCGAGAAGGGCAACAATAAAGGTAACAAGAAGGGCAACGAGAAGGCTACATGATAGGAAACGATAAGGTAACGAGAAGGCAACGAGAAGGCAAAGGGAAGGCAAAGGGAAGGCAAAGAGAAGACAACAAGAAAGGCAACGAGAAGGCAACAAGAGGGGCAACGAGAAGGTAAAGAGATGGTAACGAGAAGAAAAAGAGAAGACAGCGAGAAGGCAAATAGAAGGGCAATGAGAAGGGCATTGAGAAGGGCAATGAGAAGGGCATTGAGAAGGGCAATGAGAATGGCATCGAGAAGGGCAACAATAAGGGCAACGAGAAGGCTACATGATAGGAAACGAGAAGGTAACGAGAAGGCAACGAGAAGGCAAAGGGAAGGCAAAGAGAAGACAAAAAGAAAGGCAACGAGAAGGCAACAAGAGGGGCAACGAGAAGGTAAAGAGATGGTAACGAGAAGAAAAAGAGAAGACAGCGAGAAGGCAAATAGAAGGGCAATGAGAAGGGCATTGAGAAGGGCAACAATAAAGGCAACGAGAAGGCAAGAAGAATGGCAATGAGAAGACTACAAGATAGGTAACGAGAAGGTAAAGAGAAGGCAAAGAGAAGGCAAAGAGAAGGCAAAGGGAAGGCAAAGACAAGACAACAAGAAGGCAACAAGAGGGGCAACGAGAAATGCAGCGAGAAGGGCAACAATAATGACAACGAGAAGTGCAACGAGCAGGACAACGAGAAAGACAATGACAAGGCAATAAGAAAGGCAACGAGAAGGCCTACGAGAAGAGTAACGAGAAGGACAAAGAGAAGGAAACAAAGAAGTAAATTATAATATTGCAAAAGTGTATTCTGTATCGATAAAGATGTGTTAATATTTTGAAAAATGCTGTATACTGTACGTGAAAGGTGAATTACTATATCAAGGGGGTGTTTTTCTACTTAGTATTATATTATTATACGGAGAAAGCTGGATACGATTAGTGAGTGGTTTATAAATAGGAAAAATGAGGTAAATATTACTGTAATGTCAATGGTGTTTAGTATATTGCTTGAAAATGGCTACTGTACCATAGAAATACATAACACTTTATGCATATAAAATGTAATGTTATTAGTATAAGTAATTTTCTCTGTCCCTCCTTTCTACGGTAAGGTAGGTTACTGTCGGGAAGGGTGGATTACTACCCTTATAAGAAGGATAGTTGCACAAAACACTGGTCAGGTATTGGCAATGAAAAGGATTTGTTACTATAACATGGATGGCGAATTACTGTAAAACGTTGGTTAGGATACTCTGTGAGGGAAAGAGTTAGAAACTATACTGAAGAATGTAAAATCCAATATTGAGAAGGATGGTTTATTTCACTAGATAAGATAAATTACTATTAAGGAAATGTGAATAATCTAATGTACTAGAGAGTGTGGGTTCCTATTGTAGAAGGGAGGATTCCGATACTGAAAAAGCCGAGTTGAAAAGGGCCAGCTATTAACAGGATGGTTTACTGGACGAAGAAAGAAAATTTGTGCAACAGAGGGAAATATCTTTGTACCTTTGAGAATGGGTTACTGTTATATACGAGATGTGTTCAGAAAGAAACGAGAAATTTAATTTTTTGAACAAAATATTTATTTATTCTTCTACATTGATGTTGTCGCCTTCGTAATAGTCCCCATTGGAGATTATGCACTTGTGTCAGCGCTTCTGTCAATCCTCGAAACACTTCCCAAACTCGATCATTGATAGCCTCTAGTTCTTTCAGCGATGCGCTTTTAATGTCACCTACGGTTGTAAAATGACGGCCCTTTAAGGTTCTCTTTATTTTTGGAAATAGGAAAAAGTCACACGGTGCCATGTCTGGCGAATATACAGGCTGGGGCATCGTTAAGGTACTGCTTTTGGCCAAAAATTCACGAACAAGCGATGAAGAGTGAGCAGGTGCATTATTGTGGTTCAAAAGTCACGAATGTTTTTCCACAGATCCGGGCGTTTTTTTTCCGATTGCTTCACACAAACGGCGTTCAACTTGTAGGTAGCACTCCTTATTGACTGTTTCACCTGGTGGAAAGAATTCATGATGCACTATGCCATTAATATCGAAGAACACAGTGAACATAAAGTTCACGTTCGACCGCACTTGTCGAGTTTTTTCGGTCTTGGCGAACCAGAATGCCTCCACTGGGATGATTGAGCCTTAGTTTTGACGTCATATCCGTAAACCCATGTTTCGTCACATGTTATATTACGTTTCAATAATTCTGCATCGTCGTTGACTTCATTTAGTGACTCTTGAGCAACTTCCATTTGCCGCTGTTTTTCTTCAAAATTCAACAATTTTGGAATGGATTTTGCTGCCACGCATTTCATACACAAAACATTGGAAACAATGTCATAACATGATCTAATCGATATGCCAACATCATCAACGACCTCTCTAGTTGTGATTCGGCGAATGTTCATAACCATTTCTTTCACTTTTTCCACGTTTTCATTGGTTATTGATGTGCTGGAGCGTCCAGGGCGTTCGTCATCTTCAATGTCTTTACGGCCTTCTGGGAAACGTTTATAACACTCGTAAACTCTTGCTTTACTCACAGCAGACTCACCATAGGTCTTTGTTAACATTTCACACCCTTTGTATTCCATTTTTTACGCAAAATGTGATACAAATTTCTTTGATACATTTTCTTTTAACAAACGAAAATCTCCGAGCTCATAAAAACGCGTGTAACCTTAGTGGCTGTCACAGACAAAATGAACAATGAAAACAGCTGAAAGTTTTATCATACTTCAAGGGCATGTATACTAACATAATAAAAAAAATGTTTGACAATAAGACTCTCTAAGCCCGCAAAATTAAAATATTCTTGTTACTTTCTGAACATACCTCGTACAGTTTTTTTATAATTTTTTTACCGAAGAAAACCAATGACGATATAGAAGGGTGGTTTTCTGTAGGCAGAATGATAGTTTGTACAACAGGGAAGGAAAATGTCTGTACTGGAAAGAGTGTAATAACTGAATTGGGTAACCGTTATAAAGTAGATATGCTAGTTTACCATAAGTTTACTATAATGCAGAGAAACTCATACTTTAAAACAAAGAATGAAGGCTATTGCACTATGGATGTTGGAAACGAGAAACTGGCGAATAGATCAAGTAAATTACGTTTTACGTTATTGTAATTACAGAGGGTCTGTGCCAGTTTTATTCTTGGAGAAAATTAATTATACAGGTGTTTGTTTACCTTCATCTGTTGCAGCTGTTTTTCCCACAGAAAATTAAACAATATTTAACAATGGTACATACCATCTGTACAAAATAATAAAGCGGTACAATTTTAACGATTTTCTAGTTATTAATTACCTATTAAAATTTTAAAATGCACTCTTGAACTGATCATCGTGGTAAGATCCAGACACGACACCTTGAAACGATTTTCGATCCTGAATTCTAGATATTATTTCCAGGGGTACTAAAAATCATAAATATTGCTTTTTACATTAGCTTACGCAACATCAACAAGAATAAATTATGCGCATTAATAAAAATTTAAATTTTTAAATAAGATAAAAAAGACGAACATGTGCCCGGACTGCTTTCTATATATATATATATATTTGTGCGTGTGCGTGTGTTAAAATCTGCATATTTTAGCATTTAAATGTTCAAATTCGTATCACAATGCCAACTTAGCGGCAATCAGGGTTTATTTTTTACTTGTATTTCCAATGAAATTCAAAATTGAAAATGTAAATATATTTTTAAATTTACCAATATAAAATTCTATTAATTTTAATTATATTATTTATATATAAATCTGTGATAAAATATAAAATTTATTTCAATTTTCTTTAAATGTCAGATCTTCTGAACAATGTTTTTTTAGGATAAATACTGAATATATTTTGTATGAATAAACTAGTCAAAATTATGATTTTTTTAAACTTTATTTTATTTTGGAATTTATCACTTGTAATTTAAAAATACTCCAGCGTATGAGCAAACCAGACCTATATGCCGAATTTCAAAAAAAAATTGTCAAAATTAGTCTACAGTCATGTACACATATTCTTCCCCTTAAATACACACACACACACACACACACACACACACACACACACACACACACACACACACACACACACACACACACACACACACACACACACACTTATTGGAGATATGCAGTTAAATTCCATCCCAGCCCTTCGATACCTTAATGTGTGGGTTGACGCGAGACTCTGCTTCAGGAAACATTTCAAAGCAATTAGTGAAAAGGTGGCGAACGTGGCAGGAGCTCTCTACAGACTCATGCCAAATCTGGGAGGTCCAAGACTGGCACGCTACCGACTTCTGGCTGGAGTAGTTAGTTCAGTGCTCCTTTACGGAGCCAGGCTTTGACGGTCGCGAACTATGCCCGCGAGGTTAATGCGGTGCACCGCCGTGCGTTGCTGAATGTTGTGAGTGGTTACCGAACAGTTTCCTACGACGCTGCATGCGTAGTGGCGGGCGAAGCCCCAATGGAGCTGATGGCTGATGAAAGAGCGAGACTCTACTGGCGCAAGAGAAGTGCCGAGCCGCGGTATAGTCATACAATGGCAATTACAGAGGAGCGAAATCGGACCCTGGAGATATGGAAGCGACAGTGGGATGAATCAACAAATGGATGATGGACATACCAACTCTTAGGTAACATCCAGTATTGGTGCAACAGGGATCATGTGGAGGTGTTTTTCTATCTCACACAGATTCTCACTGGGCACGATGCTTCCGAGCTTTCTTGTTCCGTTTCAGGCTGGAAACAGATTCGGCTTGTCCCCTCTGTCTTTAGCAGTGGAAGAAGATGTGGATCATGTGTTTTTCGGGTGTCGGAGATTCGACGAGGAAAGGATGAAGCTGCAAACATTATTATGAATCTGCGAGGAAGCATTATTACACCAGAAAGTCTGGTTGCGACAATGATGGCTTCAGAGGCCAACTGGAGGGCTATTGCGGGATTCGCTGCAGTGGTCATGAAGAGGTTGAGGGCTGAGGATCGAGAAAGGAGAGCCAACGCTTTTTTAGTGGATAACAATATATCTTAACTTGAGTTTGAGCTTGAGTTTAAACTTAATTTGAGTTCCACACTCGGAGGTAGTGGACCCTACCCCAGGTAGTCTATAAAAGATTTTTTCCACCTTTTTTTTGGCATCGCAAAAAAAACACACACACACAAGAAAGAAGATATAAATGTATAATACATGTGAATGTACATTTTAGAATGGTTGCTAAAATTTCGTTCTATAGTTTTTTATAATATGAGCACAATGATTGGTTCACTTATCCTGGTACCGATTCTTAGTCTTATCATGAAGGATAGACATCCAAATTAAATGCACTCTTCAGTCTACCTAATTGAAAACAGTTAATCTAATTTCACTATTTAAAGATATTTTAGTTTCATGTACTTTCGTGCAGTAAAAACGTTAACAATAAGTTATTTAAACAGTTAAATATTTATTATGTTAACAGTTAAAATAATGTAAGAATGTTAATTTATGATTAACGTACAATAAAAAATTAAAATACCAGCGATGTCGTTTAAAAGTTATAAAAAATAACAAACTTAAAGTGACAAAGATTATTCAAGTTGGTTTTCATTACTAATTCTATGAATTGCATATAAAAATTATAGGAGGTGTAAAGTAGTTAGAAGTTATGATTATGTTTTATTGCTACGAAAATTATGTGTTTTAGAGTTGAAATAAAAGCACAGGTTCAGAATTACATAAAATCCTTTTCAACGCCATAATATTTTTAGCACTGCTGTTTATATTGCAGTTCCATAATTCTTCAACAACGGAAAAATTTACAAGAACCTTAATATTTTTCAAAACAATAAGTGAGGTTATAATAATATACCTTTAAATCTTAAGCAAACTAATTATCTAAATTTTTTATAGTATATGAAATAAATTGTAAACATTTTATTTCGTAGAGTAATAAAACTACAATAATTATAAAATCAGCGAAGTAATACTCGTAAAAAAAACTAACAAACTAAAGGGATAAAATTTAATCAAGTTGGATTTTATGGGTAAATCAATAAATTGCACGTAAAAATTTAATGATTTGCAAAGTACTTATAATAAAAATTAAATCCTATTGCATGTAAAACATGTTTTATAATGAAAATCATGTAATTCAGAATTGAAATAAAAGCCCACTTTCAGATTATATAAAATCTAACTTAACGCCTTATTATTTATTGCTCTGCTGTAATATTGCAGATTCATAATTCTTTACCAACGTAACAATTTATATGAACCATAATATTGTATTAACTTCATTCTTTTTCAAGAGATAAAACAAATGTAAAAAATTATAAAATTTCTTTCTTAAGAATAACACTTTGTTAAACTAATAAAGACATTCATTTTATTTATTTCATAGTTCGTTTTTACTATTATTACTTTTTTAATTCAAGTTCTTGTTTGTAAATACTAAGTATTACAAAATTCAGCAAAAACATTTAATATTCAGTGTGATTTTATAATGCGAATATTATAATTACAAAATATTATCATTAAAACACTAATTTTTAACATGATAATAACCTTGTTCTTTTTTGAAGATTTTTTTTTTGAAAAATTGTTATGAATGTATGGCTCAAACGCAATGGTTATGAAATATAACTCAAATGCGCTAACATTGAAATAAGCCCCTCTCATGACTTGTAGAACATTTTTTGACTAATTGTATTTTGGCATTTGAAATTTTTGGTTTTACTTTATTCAATTTTTTTAAAATTACTTTGCTAGTAGCTGAGTCAAGCTTTTTACTCTGCCGAGAAAGGCTTTGCGGCCGATGTGGTAAAGGCACCGGTCAGCCTGCTGCGTCTCTGAATTGCGCACCTCAAAGTTAGTGGTTCGAGACGCAGTTACTTCCGTTACTTTTCCATTTACCGTTGTAGAAAATTAATGTTTGTCTTAGAAATATTAATTTCAATCTGTAAAAATTGTTGTTTCTTGTACTGTTTTTAGTTATGTAATTAATTTTATATCTGTGCGTTTAAAAATGAATATGAAAATTTTCAAAAAATATTTGTAATTCTAAGATGTTCTGTTTCCGCATTTAAAACGATTTTTTTAAAAATAGAAATCTGATTAGCCAGCTTTGAACGCAGATTACAGTGATATTAGAATTTTAAAAATGTAGTACCACGTTATTAATACTAGTGGCCTAGTTTATTTATTAATGTGAATATGTTTCCTTATAGCAATTCTCACTTATGTAATATTATAGAAAGTTATTAGTTTTTTTTTTTAATTCGTAGGGATACAGTTTCGTGTCATCATTTTAAATTTATTTATTTTTACTTACACTTTTAAAAATTTAAAGAAGTTAACAAATTAAGATAATTAGACTATTTTAATTGTACTTTGAGACTAATTGTGTAATTTGAAGCCCCAAATACGTTTGTGGTAGCATAAGTTCTCAACGTCTTAATGCAAGCTACTTACAACAGACCGGTCGATACAAAATAATAGCTACCATTTAACACTGCATTTGAACCACGCTAATGATAAGACTAGTCACTAGGATTTAAGATTCAAGCCTCAATGTATATGCTTTCATAAATACTTTTAATATTACTGTTAAATATTCAAGTACTAGTGATAATTGTGTATCGTTGATTCAAAAAAATAATTTTTAAATTTGTATTTTATCAAAGAATATCAATTAAAATTTTAAGGCGCTACCATAATGTTCTAAATTTTGAAATTGTGCAACTCACCCAACGTCAAGATAATAAAAATATAATTACACATATTGTTTTTCAATTCAAACAAGAAGTAAAAAATTAAATATTATATTGCGATATTCTGCTAACATATTTTTCTAAATTTTAAACAATATTAATACCATATTTACGTAATTTTATTTCGAATATTCAAAACTGAGTGCATTTAATATTAATATTTCACAAAATTTGTTTATTGACAACTAAAAAGATATACAATTAAAATTTATTGTACATGAAATTCATTTTTTTTTTAGTAAAATCAATGACTAATAGAAGGTACAGAAACGAAATGTGAATATTTATAGGAGAAAATAAGAAGATCAATTAAAGTACAGAAGCCAGAATATGAGATTGTAAAAACAGTATGATTTATAGAGTGGAAAGTTTTATATCTTGCGAAGAACAACTTTAGAAGTAAAGTAGCTTTACGAAAAACTGTTTATATTACCGGAAGTGCTCCGTTTTAAAAATATGACATAAAGCTACAACGTTCAGGAATAATTGCCTGATGAAATACAAGAATTAAGACATTTTATTTAGTGCACGCTGCTGTATCGCTGATTTTACATAAACAAATTTCCTAAAGTACTTTTCTTTATACTTTTTGAAATTCTGATTTCACCGTCATAATAAGAATTAAATTCTGCTTATATTAGAACTGTAAATTTAAAAAAAACATTGAAAATAAGAAATATGACCGCTGACGCAATTTTTGTTGTAATTTTAACGGATATAGAACATTTTAAATGCTAATTCATGAGGTTTTTAATGCTGATTAAAAATAGTGAAACGGGTTTTATTTCGCCATTTTGGAACTGTCAAACGAATTTTGCTGCTTAACTGACAAGTATTACCAAAATAGATTTGTGTGGCTTGTTTCAATCGATAATAACTGAAATTGCTAACTTGATTATATAGATAATTTTTTTAAATCACTCAAAAGTAACCTAAATGTCAAGTTTGGTGATTATTTCAAGGTCATATCACGATGACTGTTCCAATAGCCCATTTATCTAAAGGAAATTCCAAGGAAAATATATCAACTTACTACTAGTAATTTAACAGTGGCGGACATTATATGTAGTACTCTTCACTAAATTCAGTTTATTTGTTCTCATCGGTTATTTTTTTTTAACATGTATCACGTTTTAGGGCTGTTTGTGACGTTTGATTTTGCGTGATGCTATAGTATATTTATTGCGTTGCGTGCTATTGTATGTAGGCCTATAAAAATATTATAATTGTGATTACTTCTAAAACAGCTGATTTCGCACAACAGCTGTTGCTTCAATGACATTTCAATTTCTAAATTGAATGGACAATAAAATTATTAAAATAATATGTTTTAAACGAAGAACAAAGATTAACAAACAATGAACGATAAAAACTAACGACGATTTGCAAAATAAATTAAAACGAAAATTAAATTAACGATGAAAATGTTACAATTAATAAAAGTGCAACATCAACTAATTGGTACAAAAAACGAGGAATCGATAAAAACATGATTTATATCTTTGGTTCCGTAAAGAAATTTGTTTAGACGGTTTCATGTATATTCCTTTTATTCTTTCTCAAATAATTAATCGCTAATTTCAAATTTTAATTATATCTCAGCTTTGCTGTTTATTCATTCGATTCAATTAATATTTTCTGTTTATTGTTCATTGAAATAACTAATTATTTTCCAAAAAAAATTAACCTTTGTTTTACACACTTTAAGTGCATTTTTTTAAATAATTATTGTTCATCTAATCAAAAAAGTATTTGTAGTTTTACATTTTTTTAAATGTAATGGTTGGAATATGTGATTCATCGCTAGTAATTTTAAATTGTACATAACAAATAGGTAAATAAGCAGAGTAATATTCACATATCTGCTGATGTGGTTCAGTGTTGTTCTGCTTAACCAGGACAAAGTCGTTCACTTCGCCATCAGTTCAGTCAGGCCACATGAACCTTATCTCGCCACACTTCATTGCCGTTGCGAGTCAGTTGTTGCCGCCACATTTTACATGATATTATTATCTCTGTTACACTTGCTCTATGCAGAGGTCATATATGTGGATTAATAGCGCACTCAATCCATTCTCGAATCTAAAACGTTCATTACTTATTTCTTCAACATCGAAAATATTGGAAATTATATTGCAGTAGATAGAGTGTAGTAAAATATAAAATTAATAAATTTTTACTGAGTTATTAGAAAATTCAACAGCTTATTTTGTAAAATTACTTAAAGGCTAAGCCCTTAAAAGAATAATATTTAGTTACAGAAGGTCATATTATTTTGTTTAAAATAGAAAATGATAGAAGGGAAATGTTAATATAATATCTCAGAATGTTTTTAAAAACTTAAACATTTAACAATAGATGTAATTACGGTAAACACAATTTTTTTATAGATTACTTTGGTTAGGATAACTGAAATTTGATGATAACACTTGACTAATTAATAGGATTTACAATTTACATCACTTACGTATAGGCCATAGATAGACCACTACTGAAATAGTGATTTATGTAAAGAGCAATGAAATACAGAAGGCCGATATATTGTCACAATGGAAAGAAGCTAAGTACTGTTAAAGAACAATTTAGTCGGTTAACAAAAAACATAACGAAGCCCGAAAAAAATATTGTTTTAAAACCCAAACAAATTATTTTAATTAATAATGAAAAAGCCCAATAAGAAGTATACGAGGTCTGGCTTGTAAATAACGAGACTGACGCTGCGGCGGAACAAGTGCGCATTCGCCAACCGCCATTGACCGACAGCTGTTTAGTGTGAAGCTTTCGCTTCAGAATGCAGTTAGTCTCGTTTGTGTAACCAACACCGTTTAGTCATAACCTTCATTTCCGTTAGTGTTGTTATTTTGCAGGAAAAAATGGTTAGTGTAATAATAGAGCAACGAATTGTTGTTAAATTTCACTTCAAACTTGGACAAACCGCTACTGAAACTTATAATTTACTGAAAGAAGTGTATGGCAGTGAATGTTTATCTCGGGCACGTGTTTTTGAATGGTTTAAGCGTTTTCAAGATGGCCGACAAGACGTTGATGATTCGCAGCCAGGTCGCCCTTCAACGATTAAGTATTCGTGTAATTGTTGAAACTGTAGGCATTGATAAAGAATATGTACGACAAATTTTACGTGACAATTTGAACATGCAAAAAGTGTGTGCCAAAATGGTGCAAAAAATTTTCACGTTTGAACAACAAACAGTTCGCAAAAATGTTTGTACTGACACTTTGGATGCCACTGAAAACCATGTGACGTCTATCTGTTTCCTAAGGTGAAATCTGTTTTAAAAGGGACGAGATTTGTGTCCATGGAAGTTGTAAAAGTGAAAGCGGCAAGAGTCCTGAAGGAGTTGACAGAAGATGACTTCCAATACTGTTTTTAACAATGGAAAATTCGCTTGGAGCGTTTTAGGGATAGAGAATGGGTGTATATTGAAGGTGATAATAAATAATTATGTATAAAAAAATAAATTTTTTTACATCGTCAGTCTCGTTATTTAATAGCCACACCTCGTATACATTTAAAATAGACTTTCAATTCGAAAATATTATTAATTTGTAAACTTAAGGTAATCGCAAATAAATTGAGCTGCAATACAAGGTATTATGAAACGTATATTGTAATTGTGAGTTTAAGTTAAAAGAACATTTTGATAGAAATTTTCTGAATTATGAATACAAGAAATGTCGAAATAATAACAAAACAATTAATTTTTCGACAAGAACTGTTGATAGTTTTAAACGATAGGCATAAGTTAATAAACGGTGATAACTTATATTTAAAGTATTAGATTTAAAGATATTATAAATTTTTGTAATTTTTTATGTATAAATAAAAAGTGTGATTATAACTTAATTGTTTTCTGAACTTCGAACTAGTATCCCGGGTTTCAAGACTAATGTCGGCAAGTAGAGGCTGAATTTAAAACAAAATTACTTATATTAAAAGGACTGTTTGTTTTAATATTAATATTGCAGGAAGTTGTTCTGAAATTAATAAAAGAAATTTAATATGATATTTTTTTAATTTAATATTACAGTAGTTTATACATTTTAGTTTTACCCTTATTTGTACAAGTTTCTGTAATAATTACTCAACACGCTTGCAAATACATGGCATTTTTTAAGTGAGTTTTTTGCTGTTTGACGTTGAGTAATATATTTTTTCAAAGCAATTTCAACTTAAATTACTTCAAAAGTTTGTGGCTGTACTGGCGTTTTTAAAGCAATTAATGAGGTACTAATTACAAATATAACCATATGACTACACTTGTTCCGCTGTTTGGTGCAATAAAATACATCACATAAAATAAAGGATCGCGACTTCCTGACGGCAAGTTCTCTAAAATATATCTCTAATTATTTTATAGACAGTACTGTATGTATAAAACTATGTGTAACTTTGTGTATGTGACATTAATTGAGAAATGTGGTGTGTTGTGTGAATTGTGCGTGTTATGTCGTGTCCATGGGATTTCTCTTTTTCCTTGATAAGATCGCCAGAGATGGAGAAGCACTAATATATAGTATTGGAGCAATAATAATAATAATAATAATAATAATAATAATAATAATAATAATAATAATAATAATAATAATAATAATAATAATAATAATAATAATAATAATAATAATAATAATAATTAAAAATAATAATAATAATAAATTGTGGAGTTAATATACTCGTACTATTAAAATAGTCTACTGAGGTGGTTACACGAATAATTTTAGCAAAAACCTTAGCAAAATTTTAATACTCATACAAACTGACGCTTTTTGAAAGGTGAAATAATTGTATCCCGCAGCAGTCTCATTGACAAGATAGTAGCGAAATTCCAAAAAACTCCAGTTTAAATTTTGATTCGATCATACTAATCATTATTATGTCTGCATTAATTAGAATTTTAATTTTTCAATAATATTTGAAATACATAAACAAACCCTTCAACCGTCAAATTATCTTATGTTTAGTGGAAATTGCACATTAAAAATACTTATAATTAAAAACTTAATTTTGATTACCATTATGGTATTTGACTTTTACTGTAGTGTGCACGATAAAAAAATATGGTTTTGTGAAAGTTCTGAATGATAGCCACTTTTAAACGGTTGAGTGGATTATGTTATTTACGGACTTTTAGATTCCGATTAATTGATTTATGAAATCGATTTTTGCATAAAGTATCATTTATACTTCAGAATTACATTGCAAATTGTATACTGACCGTAATATTTAAAGCCAAATTTGAAATTTTAATTCTTAATATAATATTTTTTTATGGAATGTTGTTGAATGAGTTCATACATAAGTTTTTCCTAGTTTGAAATATTTTATATTTGTTGACGCGTTTCGGAATACTTCCATTATCAAAACCTTTTGCTGTACTACTCCCCAAAATCTAGATTCATTCTTCCATGCTATCTTAACCCTCTCATCCCCTACTTCTACCACACAGTCCGGTTTCTACATTTACTGACGTAGTCGTTTACTATTGGTCCCCTAAAGCCTTCTATTTACAGTCGAAATAATCCTTATAATTTGTAAACATTTTCAGGTTTTAAAAAAATTACATCTGTTTTTGAATTGAATTTACGTCCTTAATTATCTTTTCTTCCTTTAATTTTAACTAAAATATTTCTGAATTTTCTAAAATATTAAACCGCCTTCCTTTAATGTTTTATTTTCATTGAAGATAAAATTAATATTTCTTAACTGATATACAAACCTAAACAGTAGTTATTACCTACTTTAAAAGAAAATTCACAAGCAGACGTTATTTTTCAAAACATGAAAATGTTTACCAATAATAAGGATTAGTCTTTTTGAAATTCTGATTTCACTATCATAATCAACATTAAAATTTGCATATATTTTTGCAATATTTAATGCTTTACAAACTTTCAAATTACATTAAAATATGAGAATAAACTATGTTGGCTATCATATTAAATTTCTCAATTTAAGTAAGTTTTGAAAATTCAAAATGCCGATTTACATAGTTTTTATTAATTATGATGGTGAAACAAGATCTTAAAAAAACTAAGACATAAAAGTTATAAATTTTTAAATATTTGAATGGCTGCGATTTTGAAACTGTAGAACAAATTTTGCTGGTTAACAAACTTGTTCATGCTAATAGTATCATGATCGATTTTTATGTTGTTAGAATCAAAACACACACACACACACACAAGAACAAACACACACAATTATTTATTTTATAAAAAGTAGTTGTAAAATCTGTTGACCTCCTCATTGCGGTTAACCCTCTTGTACCCCAAAACCCAGTGAAGAGTATCTCGGTTTTCCAAGGAACATTGAAGTTCTTTCGGCACTACTAGACTTAGATGTATATATATATATATATATATATATATATATATATATATATATATATATATATAGATGTTAACTACCCTTCAAAACGTGCTCTTAAGGTCAGGGATCAGTGCTTATGTCAAGGACCCGGGTCTGGATATTACCGTGATGGCTCCAGTACCTCATTTTTCAATGGAAATTCTCTAAGAAAAACTTTGCAAGAAAAAACAAACCATATTTAATTTACACATTTTGTGTAACTTTTACTGAATAAGGATTAAGTTCGACTAAAGAAAAAGCTTTGGAAGGACCAATCAGAAGCGAGAACTCTGATTGGACTGTGTAGTGTAAGTAAAGAGGTTAAGACAGTATAAAAGAACGAACTTAAATCTTGGAGATCAGTACAGCAAATGTTTTTGATAATGGAAGTATTCCGAAACGCGTCAACAAATATAAAATATTTGAAGCTAGGAAAGGCTTGTTTACTTAAAAACATAGTTAAATTCCAAGCTTGCAATGCCAAAGTCTGTTGAAATTTGCCTCAGTAAATATTTCGTTACTAGTGTAATCTTACTGCATTAACTAATTAGTGACGACTGCAGTGTCATAACATACCGTGCTTTACAAGTGGGAAATAGCATAGAAGCAGTAGGTTTGGCAGAATCGTAACGTTAACTGAGAGAAAATAAAATTACGTGACTGAACTGAATGGCGACGCGGACTTCCTGCCACTGCCATTGAAATACATCATGCTGAGCACTTCCGCTGACATTCGTCCGTTAAAAAACAATTCAAAACAGTGAGGTGTTTTAATAAAAAAATTAAAAGTTTTTTAATAATTAATAATCGAGGTACATTGTCGCAACAGAAATGAAAAATAAAAAATGTACTTTCCTAGTTTTTTCAGGAATTCTAATTTCACAGTTAAAATCAGTATATACAATTTGAAACATGTACTGTTATTTTAAACTTTCGGGTTAGATTGAAAGTACAAACGTAACGGAATTTTACGAATACGTTAAAGTGGTTAACGGCGATTACGATTTTGAAATCCGAATTAAAATAATGTTTAAGACAACTATTATGTTGTGATTTTTTAAAATTTGAAATTACCACCATTTTGAAATTGATATACTTTACTGGTTGACAAAATTTACTGAGATATTACAGAAATAGTTCTTGTGTCAATTTGAAATAAAATCGGAGCACAATGTTGAAAGTGAGTGTGATTATCAACATTATTTTAATAGAAGAAAATGTTGTGTGTGTGTGTGTGAGAGAGAGAGAGAGAGAGAGAGAGAGAGAGAGAGAGAGAGAGAGAGAAATGTACAGTCAAATCTCTGATGGAAGTGAGCTTTATATTGTAATATAAGTGGACAGAGAGGTTAAACAACAGATCGATTTTAATACTTCTAATTATTATATTCAGCTGAAAATCACACCTGTGATCAAGAGATCGGGGTAATTTTAGGATCATAACTATTCACTATTAATTATGGCTGAAGAATGAGAACGTTTTTTTCGAAAAGTAAAAAAACATTTTATTCTTCTCTTCGTTTCACCCTCTTTGGGGTACGCTGAATCAATCATTTCTTGCGCGCTGTACTTTTCTTTGTTCCCAGTAGCTCTTCATTCTTTCCGATCTTCTTTTCCTCTCATCTTCCGAAATGACAGGTTTAGGTCTTATTTTGGTTTTATCTTGGAATCTTATTCTTTCGTCCTTGGTACTTATCTTAGCAGTTTGGTCAAGCAGTGAATTTTCTGTAATTTTTAATTCTATTAGGTTTTTTTCAATTTCTTTAAACCAGTTCGTTTTTGTTTTACGATTATGGAAAAAATCAAACACCTGTTTCGTCAAACTATTGGAGTTCATTCTAAGAAGATGGCCGTAAAAATTTATTCTCCTTTTTCTCATAGTATCTGATAGTTTTTCAATTTTCTTATAGAGAGCTTCATTTCTTATATATACTACTTTATTATACTGAAATTTTGTTCCTATAATTTTTCTTAAGGACACAAAACATTTTATTATGTCTCTTTTAAAAAAAATTACTACTAAAACGTTAATGGCAAAAAGCCATATAAATCATACATTTATTACATTAAATTCAACTGGTATTATAACTGTGATATTTTTTATAGTTAAAATATAAAAAATTTAGTGTTTTTCACTTTCAAATAAATATAATATTGTTATTAATGCAGATACATATTTGTTTTTTTATTATAAAGTCTAGTAACTAGTTAATTAATCATTCCGGTTATTTATGTAATTTAGAAACGTTGTTTATTTAATTTATACGAACTTATAAAAATGATTAAATAAAATATTTACTCATAACTATAAACTCTGAAAATATTACTGGGCTATATTAGGCCTACAGATAGAATTTATGTTTGGGCTAGGTTCAGCGTGGTCAGAGTTAAAAGTAAAAGTTTTGTGCACCTCATGGACATAGGTTCGATTCTGCAGTTATTGTCGTAAGCTTTACCGTTCCGTTAACATTGATCCCTTGCCGCCATTAGTTTCATTGATGCAAAATATAGATCAAAACACACACATTTTATTGCAAACTCAATGTTCACTTAAATATTCTGACAAAACTGATTGCACGAAACGGAAGTTAATTGACAATAGCAGTAAAAAGTTTAAGTACGTTTTCAAGAAAATATCCGATTTAACAGATTGTAAAGTGCAGTGAAGTATGATTTGTAATATCTGAAGCACTTCAGATAACAGGAAATGATTTGTTAAATGTAGGATTCAGTCAGTGGAAGCATGTAGAAAAGAATCAATCATCATTAGCCTTGACGTTATGAGTTGAGGATTTTTTTTATAGTTCATAGCTTACGCCAGCAATAGTAACTGCGGCTACAACTAAGAACTTTAATGTGAGCAGTTTAGAGACGCAGCAGATTGACCGATGCTTTAAACACATCGATCACCGAGTCCCCGAATTTTCATATATATACACACAATTTTAGTCATATTCAATCTAGTCATATTTAAAGTCCTTATATAAATTTATCTGATATCAATAAAATATTAAAATATATTAACTTTGAAATACAAATAATAAAATATTATCACAAAATATTTGAAAAATATTACTAGTTAAATGAAATTTTTGAATAGGTGTAATACATGTAATATAAATGTATGTAGTTACTCTCTATATATATGTATATATGTATATAGGTTGTAAGCTGTACGTCCTAAACAGTGTTCTGGCACTGATTAACCTCTGTCAATGACATAATTCAGAGCACAGCTTCCATGATATCCAATAACCCTGCCTGTACGTCGGGAATCCTTCACGTCACAAACGGTCAAGCTAACTACATTAGGGCTAGTATTATTTATACAGCCTATTCAATATAAACCTTAAATTTCTCGGTTTCACAGTGAAAGTACTCGGTTAATTAATATAACAGCGACAAAATTAATAGAACCAATGTTTTTATGTAACAGTTAATTATCATATGTTATTATTATTCGCCGTATAACTAGACAAATAACTTTTACATTGGTTTTTACGTCTGCCAAATTAATAATATATGTTTTTAATAAATAACACGCATGTTTGCGCGGTATTAAAATTTTAAATACTGCATGGATTGACATAACATTTTGCACACACACACACACACACACACACACACACACACACACACACACTTTAGGTACTTTGTAAGTTTTTAGAGAATTTACATTTGAAATGATCCATTGGTAACTATATTTAGATTTATTATAATACTATAGTATTTTATATACTTGCATATATATGAGATATTTTTACGTTTTGGTAATGAGGAGAATGGATAAAACTTTCATCTAAACAGTTGATCTCGCATCGAAGCTGTTCATTTGTTAATGTATTTTCATTTGAGGTTATGTTTAGAAATATTAATCAGTATAAATAAAATAAATTAAAATATTCTGTACTGTTTTGTTTGTTTACAATATTGAAATAATTAAACAATGAAAACTGGAGTGATTATTGCAGTTATTTGTTAATTATTAAGCGATTGGTCTTCGAGTGCAATTCAAAGGATTGCTTACGTAAAGTGTTTATTTTGAAAGTGGAAGTTGGCGGTCTAATTGTTTAAAATATAAATTTGTATATTGACTTTTGATTTGGTGTTCAACTTTAAGGTAAGTTATATCTTGATTATTCAGTTTGTAATACTGTATTGAATTGTTTACCAAATAAAGATGGACAATCGAATAATTTTTCTTCTTAGGAAATTATCTTTCAAGAAACCTAAAATAAACAACATATAACTAATTCTTTTATCTAATTATGTGAATAATTATAATTTAATTTTTACTGAATATAATGTAGTATTTATTTTTTAACGTTAGGTTAAGTAAATACAAATTATCAGCGAAGTATTTTAAGTCAAATTAGAAACAAAAATAAAGATTGATTACACGATATGGTTTGTTTGGTACAGAAATTATATGCGAATTTTTCATACAAAATTGAGAGTTTTTATGCGAGGTATAATCACAATTTTACTATAAAAATGTGTTTTTTTAAGGGATTTTATTGAGGCTCCACTAGTTTATGACACTTCAACTATGAGCTGATTTGTTCCTCTCATACTTCACCTTAAATCTACTGAATTTAAATCTTATACTTAAATTTAATTTCTACTGAATATAATGTAGTATTTATTTTTTAAAGTTAGGTTAAGTAAACACAAAATATTAATAAAGTATTTAAAGTCAAACAGAAACAAAAATAAAGATTTATTAAACGTAATGATGTGTTTGGTACATAAATTATTTGCGATTTTTTTATACAAAATTGAGAGTTTTATGGGAGTAAAATCAAAATTTTGCTACAAAAAATTAGTGTTTTTTTTAGAGGGATTCTACTGAGGCTCCACTAGCTTACGACACTTCAACTACGAGCAGATTTGTTCTCTCATACTTCACGTTAAATCTACTGCAATAACTTTAACAAGCTCCGAAATTTTGTGTAGAATGTCCGTGTAAAACTCCTTGTTTGGTTGTTGAAGTCCAAAGTGTCTGTTTTTGGGCTCCAAGATCTCGCACTTACCCACTTTCTTACTACACTTCTCACAGTCGTGCGACTGATTCAGTACGCGAGTTACGGTTTCACAAGGTGAGCACCTGATTCTTTTTTGCCATCTGTTCCACACCGTCGTTTCCCTTCCATTCCGCAATACACAGTTCCTATCCCAAGTGTATCATGTTACTTGACGGGATACAGAGGGAGCGGACAAAATCCAGTAACAATTTGGATGAGATTTCAATAAAGCTGAGAACGTTCATTCCTACTTGGCTATTTTGGAATATTGGAATGTCCTTTCTTCTTCTCTATATACACTGTTGTTCCTTTAGCTAGCTTCAAACATTGCCTCAGTGGTTTCGCCATGTCCTCCTTATGCAAGCAGATCCGTCTGTATACTAGACAACCTGACCGGAATGCACTGCATATTTGCTGTTGTGCATATTACTTGTTGTGCATTTTATCAACTAGTATGTTTTACAGCGAGTCTTTCGCGACTTGTTTGACGATTTTCGACTGCCCCAATTCAAAGATGCTCATATTCCTTTTGCCTTGGTTGTGAAGCCTATAGGCAACCTGTCTCAACTTTGATATTACGAACATATCCAGAGGTGTCAGGCTTAAGAAAACCTCTAAGGCAACTGTAGAAGTGCTCCTAAAAGCATTAGAAACCAGCCACGGGCCAACCCGCTGCAAGATTGCTAGTTTGCTGCTTCCTGTAACTTTTTTAGATTTAACTACCATACCAAGAAAGTCAAAAGCCGAGGCGGTGGCCTAGTTGATAGCGTATTAAGCTTTCACCCCGAGGACCCGGGTTCGAGTCCCGGTCAGGGCTTGGCATTTTCATACGCTATAAATCATCCCATCGTCTGCATTAGCCCAAGTGTGCACAATAGTCGGACGTTAAAAAAAAAAAAAAAAAAACATATTAAGAAAGTGTAAGTCAATAGTTACACTTAAATATGTGAAACCAAAATCGATTTTCCTTACATTATAATATTTTTTTATACTTCGTAAAATGACAAAATGTAAACACAGTAATGCAAATCTAAGACAAGCGTAAAATAAAATGTCTCTTTAAAACTGCTTATGATAATTTATTCAACTGTAAAACTTCCAATAAAGTGATCGTTAACCTCGAATAGTAAATCTTCAAACTAAGTGATTCCACTGATCGAATAACAAAGTTCAATTTAAATTAAACTTGTAGTAAGGACGCGTTATTTTGTAAAAATTACGAAACCTAATTCCCCGCTCCAACGTTTGCACGTTTTATTCTCGCCTTTTCTCTATAAGCCCTATAAAATCCAGAGAGTGCTGGCAAACTACTTTAATTCAGGAAAATGAAATTGGCAGCTGCTTCCTCGCGTTATCAGTTTTCTTCTTAAGTTCAGTACAAATATATTTTAACTGCGACGCTGTGTTTGCACGCTCAAATATCCCGGAAAAACTTATTCTACAGTTGTATTAAATGGTGAAAAAAACAATATACAAATTCACACATAAATATATTTCGTAGTGTTTTAAATACTTAATTAAAAAATATAAATTTATTATAATCTCTCTTTATTTGTTTCACCCAACTTTGGGGTACACTAAATCAATCACTTTTTAATGTTCTGTGCCTTCCTCGTATCCCAGTATTGCTTCATTCGTTGTGATCTTGCTTTTCTTTCTTCGTCAGAGATTTGGATCGTTCACTTGGATTTGACTTTGCCTTGGAACCGTTATTTCTTGTCCTTGGTTATTGTTTTGGCTGTCCTGTCCATGAGCATAGTTTCAGTGATCTGCAGTTCTGTTATGGCTTTCTCCGTTACTCTAAACCAAAGTGGTTTGGCTCTTCTCCTGCGAAAGTAGTCAAATATTTCTTTGGTTAGTCTATTTTTGTCCATTCGGAGGATGTGCCCATAAAAATCAATTCTCCTTTTTCTTACTGTGTCTGATAGTGTTTCAGTTTTTTGGTAAAAAGTTTCATTACTGATATGGAGTAATTGGTTTTTACGGAATTTGGGGCCTAAGATTTTTCATGTCTTTCTTTCTTTGATCTCCAGCCTTTCAAGTGGGCCCTGGGTTGTGAGAGATAATGTTTTAGCTGCATATAAGGCTTCTGGTTTAATTACCGTATGATAATGCCTTATCTTTGTATTCCAGGAGAGGGACTTCTTGTTGTATGTGTCCTTGGTAAGTTGGAAGGCTAATTCAACTTTATTTCTCCTAAAGTCCATAGCTTTTTTCTCTAGGGCGTTCCAGCTGATCCATTCCCCAAGATATTTAAATTCTTTGACTATCTCAATGTATTGTTCTCCCACTTGAAGTTTTTTTTGTGGTTTTTGTATGTTTGTCAATATTTTAGTCTTTTCAAATGAAACTTTTGAGACCCATTTTTAACGCTTGCTTTTGGAGTTCAAGAGTCTGCTCCTTAGCTTCTTCCAATGATTCAGCTAGTAAGGCCATGTCATCCGCAAAAAACAAACAATTTACCTTAATGCCTTTGTTCTTAGTTCCTAGTCTGATTCCACTATGCGTATTCACGTTCCTCTCTCTAACTACTTTTTCTAGAGCACAATTAAATAACAATGAAGAGAGTTCATCTTTATTATAATATTCATAGATAATTAAATGTATTTTTCCTGGTCGTTTCTTAAATTACTTACGTCTCGTGAAGCGCTTCGGGAATTCAATCCTGCCTTCACTTGTATCGCTCTTAGGAGATCGTTAGTACACAAAAATGTATAGGAAACACTTCAGAACACATTGAATCATCACACAACAAATTGCATTGAATAATCGCGGGATTCCTGAATCGACAAATATAAATTTAAAATAATATATTTTTATTATGTGGCAAATCTGTTGTTATTATATTAAATGTATTTACGTTTGTCCGCAACATAAACCTAAACTTCGTGGCTTATCATACTGTTATCGTTAGTAGCGAAGTATTGGTTTTACCTCAGAATAGTTACTATAAACTATTAAAAAATTAATAAATAATTATGACTGTAGAGGAAACTCCTGCCAATTTTTTGAGTCAACACTTTGAAATATATTTTTAAGTGTTTATCATTTTCTTCTTTATTTGTTTCACCCAACTTTGGGGTACGCTGAATCAATCACTTTTAATGTTCTGTGCCTTCTCGTAGCCCAGTATTGCTTCATTCGTTGTGATCTTGCTTTTCTTTCTTCGTCAGAGATTTGGATAGTTCGCTTGGATTTGACTTTTCCTTGGAACCGTTGTTTCTTGGCCTTGGTTATTGTTTTGGCTGATTTGTCCATGAGCATAGTTTCAGTGATTTGTAGTTCTGTTATGTCTTTCTCCGTTTCTCTAAACCAAAGTGGTTTGGCTCTTTATTGTGAAAGTAGTCAAATATTTTTTTGGTTAGTCTATTTTTGTCCATTCGGAGGATGTGCCCATAAAAATTAATTCTCCTTTTTCTTATTGTGTCTGAGTGTGTTTCAGTTTTTGGTAAAGAATTTCATTACTGATGTGGAGTAATTGGTTGTTACGGAATTTGGGGCCTAAGATTTTTCGTAATATCTTTCTTTATTTATTTATCATTTTATTATAGAAACTAATATTAAAACAATAATTATTTTATTTAATTTTTTTATTACACAGTTGTTACAGAAATAATTATATTTTTATTTTTATTGAACAGCTGATATGAAAATAAATAAATCTTTTCAGGAAATGAGAAAATTTGAAGGGTAAATTGTTTCCATAAAGAATGTTTTTTCAAAAATTAATCCTAATGCGCCTCTACGTTACGCATTATCAAAATTTTAAGTGCGTTCATCAGTCGGTCAGCACAATGTATTTCATATATTCATAATTTAATACATATATATTTTGTTTAATTTTTGTTTCAGCTGTAACATATTACAAATACTTAAAAAATAAATATTCTTTATATACTTATATAATAGGCACATATAGCACAGTAAGATAAAATTTCGCTAGGATGCGGACTTACGCAACGGACGTGATCGGAACAAATTTCCAAGAAATGTAACATCACAAAATTTGTTTTCTACTTTTTGAAATTCTATTTCCACCATCTTTTCACCTGCTTATAATAGTGAAGATGGAAATTCTCGTCAGGTTCATTTCATATTTTTTATGGAAATTACGTTTATTTAAAGTTAAGTTTTATGCGTCATTTGAAACTGATTTCAATGATGAAATACGATTTTCAAAAGTGTATAACATAGAACAAAATATGAGCTACTGTTGAACGTATTTTGCTTAGAGTCGAATTACGTTATTGCCAACAAAATTTTACTAGTGTAACGTCGATCTGCAGTGTTAATTAGTCTAATTGGCAAAAAGTACTTAAAACTTCCCCCCCGCACAGAAAACAAACACAATACAAAATTACATGCCCATACAGGCTACAGTTTATTTAACATTTAAAACTGCATTAAACATGTTTACTTTAGCATTACGTTTGTGTAAAATAATGTTTATTTTAATAATATGAAACAATTATCTGCTTTGACCAAACAATCTCAGCACTCAGGTATCTTTATAAACTAACGGAAACGAATTTCCAAAATTTTATAAAATTTAATAAATACGCGGTACTGAAAAATTATACACTGTTCGATATTTTCTTTAAATTTTAAATTAAAAATATAAACATATAATCTGACTACCATCAGGTTCATTTTCATCAGGTTGGCCAAAATGGTGATCTTTTGAAATAATTGTTACAATTGTATTATGAGATTATAAATGTATTTTAAAACTAAAAAAGACCGTAAGTTTTTCAAGATTTGTTGGCAAGATTAACTTTTCAAAAGGGTTGAAAGGACAAGCTGAATAACAAAATTGCCTAAAATGCCTATTTAAATTATTAACGTATAGATATATATTTAATATATATATATATATAGTATATATATACTCAACGCTATTTTATTATTATTATTATTATATATATATATATATATATTATTATTATTATTATTATTATTATTATTATATATTATTATTATTTGCGTATAGACCCTGTTGGATCACGCAAAGCACTCCGACTCATGTCTTGTTCCTTCTAATCCTCCACCTCCCTTACCCCATTGATCCTCTTATCCTGTCCCCATTGATCCTCTATATATATCCTCCGTCCATATTTACCCCTGCTCTCTTTATTATTTCATTCTCTGGGACCTGCTCAATTCTCTGGGACCCGAGCATCTTTCTCCTGTATGTGCTTTCCTGTCTTCAACGTCTATTGAGTCTATTTCTGCGTCATGTAGGTGCAGAAAAAAAATTATATTTATATTAAAAATAATGATTTATATTTTTATAGATAGCTTAAAGTGACTGATAATTATAGAGTTAGCTACTAATAGGCTTACAATATGTTTGGATACTTAAAATTTATTACAAAAGTTTTTATCGAAATAATTATATTCGGTTTTCAAGACATGGGTTTTGCTTTCTAAATTGTTAAATTTAGGTATACCTATGACGATGTATACGACCACTCCTCAAGATATGTTTTAGAGTTCAAAATCGCGTTCATTTCATGAATAGGGTCTTACACTAAAGGAGAATAATTGGTTTATCTTTCACTGATAATCTTATAACATATAAAAATAAATGTTTGTTTGTTTGTGTTTTATTCGTTGCTATACCGTTCATCCGATTGTGATGGGGCTTTTTAATAAATGTTCAGGGGTTTCTCGGAAACGTTATAGGCTCTAACGAAGTTGTAATACTTAACGCCTTCACCCTTAAAAACTACCCTTAGTGTAAAACTTGTTATTTGGAATCTTTAAAAATCGCCCTTTGTAGTGAAACTTTTTTTCGAAAATGATTAACGACAAACGACTTCGCCTTCAAAACTCTGTTTGTAGTGAAAAGCAAGTTACGGTCTAAAAAATAACGAAGTTTTGACAAAAATTACTGGTTTTCTGAACTGAAATTTGAGCCCGACATTAATTTCCTCCTGTGGATTATGTGAACATGGCAGAACGTTAAGTTTATTAAATTGTTAAGAAAATTACAACTTTTTATTAGTGGCACTCCGAAATTATACCACAATAATTTTAAAAGTTTCACATATACAGTAAAAAAAACGAAAATAATAATTACAGAAATCATGAAAATACTTTAAAAATACTTCAGAAATCACAAATTGTATCATAACTTCGTATTTTTTATCGAGTTTTGAAAAATGTTTCATTTTGTTCACAATGTTATGGTAAATATTTATCTAATCGAAGTATTTTTTTATAAAATATAAGATTAAAAAGTTATTCACAATTAGAAAATTTTAATGGCAGCCATTTTGAAAATTTTCAAAATGACATTTTGGTACTTTCTAAACAGTCATCGATACAGATATCTATATGTGCCAAATTTCATAAAGCTACCTTGAACCGTTCCCAAGATATAAATTGTTTCTTATAAAAAACAAAATGGCGGTCAGACAGTAAACGAATAATTTTTGGACCTATATTTACTGGAACGTTTTATCTAATTTTGATGTGGGGAATCACGGCCTGAATTCTTGGAAACTTTTTATCTAAACACCTATATATATACTTGAAAAACTCAAATTATATTTTAGAAATCAGAAAAGTTTGGTCCTTAAATCTAGGATTACAAAGATGTCGCTAGTCTAATAATTCATCTTATAATTGAAAATAAATACATCGTGTAATAATTATTTGCAATTAGAAACTTTTACTTGATTAGTAATCAAAACTTTTGTTATTAATTACTGGATATACTTTGAATGTTCAATGAACTAGAATGTAAATTTAACTTCAATTACAGATTATATCTAATTATCTGAAGCTAATTCAATAAACGTTTACTATTCCTGACAAAACTCATTTTTAATCACTTACGTTTTAGATGCACCGTTACAACCACAAAGGCGATACAGTGTGCGCTACAGAGGTTATAGACAAACTTATTATTTACTAGCTGCGTAATATCTTACGTCATTTTTCAGGGCATAAATATTTACAGCTGATTATTATGGCAGTTACAAATTTTATTGCAAGCTACGGTAAGTTTTTATGTTTTAGAGAGAAGCTTTTGTTATTAAAATTCAATTTATTTGTAGAATATTGTATTTTACCAAATTTCTGGCAAAACTACATTCAGATTTTTCTAATGTCCTAAACACCCACCCTCTGACATTGGACTATTATAATCAGACAACTGACTACAAAGCGTTGAATTTTGGAAAACACTTTCTTTGTGCATCTCAAAATCAATGATAAACATGTGTGCGAAATGTCAGCTTTATATGATTTTTGGATCTGGAAATACAGAGATAAAACATAAAGTTTCTTTTTTCCACATTTTAACGCATTAGGGGTGAAATTAAGAAAACCAATTTCTTTGTAACCTCCACAGTCTAAGAGATATCTGTGTACGACATTTCATCTCTCAACTCCTTTTATATTTAGAGATAAAGAGACAAAATATAAAGTTAGTTTTTACCAACAATTTTCAGCCTTTAGGATAGATGTTGTCAAAATCGTTTGTTATCGAGCGTCTATTACCTCAGACGAAGCTGCGTGGCAAGTTTCATTGAAATTCGTTAGGTGGTTTTGCAGAAACTATTATAAAGAATAGAATATACTGTAGATTTAGTCCGTAAATGCACTGAAGATTGTAAAAAGTAAACATCCGTTATCAGTGTTTTATCATTAACGTACTTCTTTGATATTGTAATTCAGATTATTTAATATCTTATAACAAATGTGTCATAATCAAAAATACCATTTTTCAAATTTGGAAAATCCGTTATTTTTATAAAACGTCATTTCACCAAAAAAAACTTAAATGAAGATGTGTATAAAAGCATTAAGTATTCTTCGTGTTACAAATTTAATATAAATAGTAAAGTGCTTGTATTTTTTTGCAATTTCAGTAATTTGAGAATATTATTATTATAAGCTCGAGATCAGGAGCAATGTAAAAATCATTAATTTTGTACTATTTTTATGATTTTTTTAATGTAGGCGTATATATATATATATATATATATATATATATATATATATATATATATATATATATATATGTATATACCCCGCAGGGGTGCAGACTAGCTGCACCTATTGAGAGGATTTAGACATCTCTCGCGGTACCCGAGTATAACATACACTTACACTTGCAAGACTACACATACGACTTTACCACTTTACACTCACACTTACATTTAGGGAGGCGATAACAATCTCAATATGCTTTTCTCCTTAAAATAACAAAGAAAAAAAAATATATATATATAAATTTTTGTAATTTTGTGTGTGTATGTATGTGTGTATAGTGTATGTGTGTATATATATATATATATATATATATATATATAAACTCTTGTGTTTATCATTTTAATCCTATTTAATTACGAACTTGGCAAACAAAATTAATATCTACTTTATTTTTATACCTTGGGAAAGTTTGTCACCCCGAAAATCTTTTCAAAATTTCAAGATCTTTGATATTCAAAATTTTTTAATTTTTTTACTACAGAATTTTTTTAAATAATGCATATACGTTAAATATAATGTAATAATTAATGAGATGTTAAATAATTAATTGGTTTTAAGTAGTATTTAAATTTCATTTAAAGTATAAAAATCGACTTAATAATGTTTAGGTTCCTTAAAGACCAAAAAAGATCGCAAATTAAAATAATTCTTTATGTATTATTAATTTTTTTTAAATAATTTGAATTTTTTACTTTTTTAAGTTGGGAAACTCGAAACTCTAAGATGAAACAGTGGAGAACGTAATATTCACCAGATCACAGATTTTCTTTCGATAATAACATTTCCACTGACGTTATATTTTGCTTATTGCTTACATTACCTTTGAATAACAAATACATTAATTTCATTTTATTTATTAGTATTGAAAGTTTTACGTTTATTAACAAGGAAGATCACAAAATAAAAATACATTTATAATAATTAATTGCATGTTAAAATGTTTAATAATAATTAATTAATTAATTAATTAATAATAAAATAATTAATTGCATAAAAAATGTGAAATTATACCTTATACGGTGAACAAAGTTATTACAAGAATGTTTGACGGTGCTGTGCAGTACAGTATTTTCACGTATAGTACAGAAAATTGCAGGAATTTTGACGAAATTACTGAAATATTTTTGACTGAAGCTCTTAATAAAACACTGAAATATGTTGCTTCTTTTCAAAGAATATTTTAACGTTGACCTAACCTTTTCAGCTAGTGAATTATATTATACAACACAACTAACTTTAATTTCTGCTACCCCGCAGGGGGTGAAGACTCAATAAATCTATTGAGAGGATTTAGACGTCCCTCGCGGTACCCGAGTCTAACACACGTACACTTACAACACTACACTTATGACTTTAAACTTTACACTTACACTTACATTTAGGGAGGCGGTAATAGCCTCAATGTGTTTTTCGCCTTAAAATAAAAAAATAATAATTGTTACGTTTTCCGTGTTTCTGAGTTGTTACTGACAAATCAGCACCTCCCAGTCGGATTTGTAACTTCTCGTTTTTGTCTTTGTATCTATTTTATTTTTATTTTACGATGAATTCTAGGGTTATTATCGCACTGCGATTTTATAGATATATTGTACTGTCTTTCTATATTCCTGAGATGCTTAATTACAGCGACTTTCCACCTTTAGCTTCTTCATTTAATGAAAAATTTAGCCTTGTACATGAACAGCCATATTCAGTTATGAGGATCGCATAATGTTGCCCATTTCCAAGAGTTTTTGGTAACTAACTCATAGAATAAATTAATGTCCTTATTTCTCCACGAGTTTGTATTTCTCCACTTGTTGAACATTCTGTAGTATTTTATCGATTAATTTACAGTTTCCATAAATCATTCGATTAAATGTGTTTGGTTCGATTAAACATAACCTCAAATATTTTCCTCGACTATTGTATAATATCGATGCATATATATATATATATATATATATATATATATATATATATATATATATATATAATACAGTAGTTAATGCACAAGAAATGAGTTAATTCTATAACTGAGAAATCCATAGTAGAAGAATCAGACTTACCGTAAATACCATGTGATCCAACAGGGTAATATATACACACACACACACACATATATATATATATATATATATATATATATATATATATATATATGTGTGTGTGTGTGTGTGTGTGTGTTTTAGTTTTTGCCGCAATAAAGAATTATCTGCTATAAAGAGAAGACAATCATGAGGTGTATAAAATTTTATTTGTAAAACTGGTTATATGCTATTTTTAATTAGTAATATTGAGTTTAGAATTTATCGAAATAAAACCATATAATGGTCATTAAAAAACCAGTATGTATTAAATAATACTGTATGAATAAAATATTGTAATTGTGAGGAAAAGGCAATATTTTGCCAAAATTACTACAAAACTGCTTCATCAATTACTTAAAATTGTGGTTTTCAAAATCTTCTGAAACGATTCTCTTCATTTAAGTGTCTCTTTATTATATTTTTTCTTCAATACCATGTTAACAGAAGAACTTGCTAAATTAAAACATCTACTTGTTTCACACTTTTTTCTATCCTACGCAAAACTCTGACCTTTACATCTTACAACTTACCGTTTTCGCACTAATACACTCTATTGTTATGTAATGTATAAAAAGAAATACACTACCTGTAAAATGTACTTGTCACAAAATACTCGATTCAGTTGACTCGCTACGTTCTGCTTTTAACGCTCCAATAACACGTTGGCATACTAAGAAATAGGGTAGAAGTGTAGGAAGTGTGCACATGTTTCGCTGCTATAGAGATTTCTGGATTTTGTTGGCCTCAATAAAAAAAGTTACAATACTCTTAACTCTAGGAATGGTGAGAGACCTACACATTTTGCCGTTATATAGATATATTTCCGATATAAGTTTAAAATATATAGGACCTTCAAATATAATTTCTTCACTTTAAAATAATTTTATGTACATTAAACACAAGTTTTTTATTACTGCAATACCAATATTAATATGTATTTATTTAATTTATAGTGAAATGGTAATATTTTTTTATTTTTCTGATTAAACTCATATGAATTTTATAACTTTATATTTTCTTTATTTGATGACGTTTTTTAGATCATCTAAATTATCGACACTTATTGCTATACTCAACAAGTTTTAACATATCATTGTTAGTACAAAAATAGTTTTGATAATGGAGGTTATTTGAGTAGGATTATTTTCCCAAAAAAAAATTTTTATGACAAATCTTGAAAGGAGTACGAGTTATTCTGCTAGAATAACACATCTAGTAGAAAAAAAGAAAATATTTAGTAAAAAAAAATAATTTTGGCATTTATTAACACGGACAGTTTTAAGAAATAATCAACGTTTAGTAGGAATCAGAAATCGCTTGGTACTGTTTTGAAATCTATATTGAGAACAATTTTATTGGTAAATTTACTAACAAGGTCTGCAGTATGAAACTTCTATTCCTAGTATAAAGCTTTGGCTAGTATAAAATTGGTATGGTTTCAACTCCAGTTTTAAACTACCCAAAATAACGGAGGTAAATTTATTATGCTTGGACTTTGTGGTTATGTCCGCACGTTATTAATTAAAAGCTTAACACAGTTATCCCTTTATTGATCAACGGGATTATGTGGGACAAACAAAGGGAATGTCGATAAAGAATGTTAAGTACTATTAATATTGCTTAGTAACAAAAGAAATAAAAATAAAAGTTAAATATTTTTCAAAGGATTGTATTAATTTCTGAATGTGTAACATGTCAAGTGATTTATGATTAACATAAATTATAAACGTAATGTAAATTAATAATTTTAACAAAATATTATTTGGTTAATTTCGTATTTTATATAAATATTTTTGTATTAAGATTCATTAAGATGAAGAAATTATAGCGTTTATTATTATTATTATTTATTTTGCTTTTAACTATAAATTTTATAATATGTATATAATTAATTATTGAAGGCTTGTATTCATATTTATACCAATAGTCAGGTAACAATAAAAGCACTTATGGTTCCTAAAATTTGATCCAAGCTCGTCTAGGTGTGTCGGGAGAACCACGCTCTATCTCTGGGAAACCGAATTACTCTTCATTGGATTCCGGGGCATTAGGGAGTTGAGGGTAATGAGGAGGCAGATCGACTGGCTGGAATGGAATTTGCTTGCGTTTATCGGACCCGAGCAGAATTTAGGTATCTCTTTATCGTTGCCCGGTGTGTTATAAATATTTGGATTAACAAGCAAAAACAGGCAAAATGGGATAACCTTCTTAGGCATTCCCGTAGTAAGCGTCTCTTGGTTAAGGTTTTTCATGAAGGACATAAATTGGCGGCAGACGTCTTGGGCAGAGCACCACTCAGGAAAATCATCGGGCTCATTACTCGGCATTGTGGTATATGAACAGGACAGGTATGTACCACGGAGAAACCTGTAGGTTAGCAGTAAATCAAAGGAAACTGTAGAATATAATTTATGTCTGAGAAGCTAAACTTTTAAATTACATTGAAATTATAACCCGTTAATTAAAATTTCTTAATTTTAACTGATTTTTGAAAATACTACTTAAGACATTAGTTTTTACTTTTTTACTTTTTTACTTATTTACTTATTACTTAATTACTTTATTTAAAATTCTGAAACGACCTTAATATTGAAAGTGTTAAACAAATTTTACTGTTTAACGAACATTTTCCAAAATGTAAAAATTAAAACGACCCCTCAAATATCCAATGGAAATCCGCTGAAAAGTGAACATAAAATCCTGCCGAAAGCTATTAAATATTATGAAATTTGCAACAACAAATACTAACAAAATCAAAGAGAATCATTTCTATCAGTACCATGAAACTTGTTCCCGAGCTGTTGAAAAAACATGCAATCGAAAATTGAACGCAAAATAAACTTTCAAGTATAACCAACATTTAAGCAGTTAAGTGTCAGAACACTTAAAAAATTATGTAACATTATGTTAAGTTTTCCACTTTGCTACCTATTATCTTCAAAGCGTTAGACAAAAATTCAAGGCAAAGCGTTTTCTTTGCCAAATACGAAATTAATTTTTCCTAAATTTAAACGAAACATATATAGAAAAAATCATAAAATTGGACAATTATTTTCTATCAATTCACACACACATACAGTAAAATCAAATGTTTGGAACACAGATGGCCTGAAAATGGTCAAAACGATAAAAACCACAATAGTTTTCTTTTTAATAACAATTGTTTTTCATGTTTGATAGAGCGAGGAAGCAAAAAAAAATTCATCATGGAACTGACCCACTTAATTGAATAGGTTCCATTTTTATAACGCTTTTAGTAAGTCACTATGGGTTTTGTCCGGATGGAATTTTGCAATCAATTTTAAAATAACTTCCCGATGAGCAAGAGGTTTAAAATTTTGTATACAGCTCTAAAGTCGATGGCAATACAATAACATTAGTTTATTTATTGAACGGTGCCATGGGCACTATTACTGAAATTGTTTGACCATTATCTCGGCGTAATTAAATATACGATAACGACATTTTTTCTCGCTATAGGTCGTCGTTCATTAGGTTGGCCGAGTGATCTAAGGTGGCATCGTTAAGCTCTGGTTCCTGCTTGGGAGTGTGGGTTCGAATCCAGGATTTTTCGTAACAAACATTTTTGCAAGTTTAGTAGAAACGAAATTCGTTTTTGTTGCGAAACATATATTTTTTTTCAAACCTTGTATGTTTTAAAAAGTGCCTACAGTTGTACTGAAGTCAAGGATACGGCGGTACACTAATGTTCTAATTTTACCTTTAGCAATTCAAAGTTTACAGTAAATAACAAAATGTTCGATAACAACATTCCGTCTGTTTTTGTATTTTAAAAATAATTAACAAGACTAAAAAGTAAAAAATAATTATATAAATAAAAAAACTTTTCTTTAAAAATCGCGTTTTTAAAATGGACTAAAAATTAAAAAAATAAATTCTCATAATCCATCAATCTATCGATATTTATAAACCTATACAGATTCATAATCACACACAGATTGTCTTCAAAACTTGTGACAGTGAATTTTTATAGATATGAAAATACTTGTACTATTAAAAACAAAAAACGTGGGGCGTTTATATTAGATAGTCGTAGTTATCTAATTTCATGCGTCCCCACGTTTTTGTTTTTAATAATACAAGTATTTTCATATCTATAAAAATTCACTGTCACAAATTTTAAAGACAATCTGTGTGTGATTATGAATCTGTATAGGTTTATAAATATCGATAGATTGATGGATTTAGGAGAATTTATTTTATACTTTTTAGTCCATTTTAAAAACGAGATTTTTTTAAAGTTTTTTATTTATATAGTTATTGTAATTGCTCTAACAACATTAAAGAGACTAAGAAAGTATTTCAATAGTATTTATTAGTAATTTAAATAATTAATGGGATTTTTATACATAATATTAAAGAGCATTTTTGCTAAAATTACGTGCAAGATATATTTAACTCTAAACGTTCCAAAAATGTGGCTTAATTGACATAATACAAACTATAATGGTTTTCATTACAATTTAAATGTTTCTTATTGAACTTACTAATGTAAATAAAAATAATTACGTCATCATTGTATTACAATAATAAATATATAAAATATATTTAAGTTTTAATGTTTTAAACAATTTTGTGCAAGTTGTGTCGGATATATAGTATGATTGCGTTAATTGTAACTGAAATATTTATTCGTCAGCTTATTTATGGATATAATTTTAAATATATAAATGTTTCATGTAAGAAACAGACTGCTTAACTGTCTTGTACATGACAAAAACCTTACATGTCACGTTTATTTATTACTTTGAAAATAGACTGCGTAACCGTGACGGCCAAAACATTACATGTCAGATCGATTTTATCATCTTCAAAAAAGCTTAATTCTCTGTTAGGTTAGGCGCACCTATACAAGTTTTAACTACCAAAACCAATACATTCTATGGAAGAAAAAACAAATGCAATTAACAAAAGGGAACAATTTTGGAACATAGATGAATTCAAATAAATGAAAAATAATAAATAAAATAGTAACGGGATGTTAAATGTCTGGTGTTTCCTATAAACAAAAAACAAATTTATAAAATTGGGTTTTCGGTAAAAAGATAAACAATCCTGCGGAAACAACTCAGGATGCACCGTGATATCAGGTGTGTTGAGAATTTATAATACCGGAAATTGAATTGACTCTATTTCCTGTTTTATCCCTGAACACTTTAGTACGTTTCAATTGAAAGCCAATAATAGAATATGTAAAGAATAAACAGTCTTTGTTATTGAAGTACGTGCACTAATAATATAGTCTGTAGGTGGTCATATTTTCACAGCAAAATTACTTTTCTGAAAAACAGTAGCTGCGTTTCAAGAAAAATAATGACAGCAAACAGCTGTTTACCTGAAATGACAGCTACTGTTCAAGAGTAAAATTGTTTTTTTTACAATTTAACGAAAATCTTACTTCATCCCAGTTTTAAAATCAGCATTTACTTTAAATTTAAATTTGTTTAATAATAGAATAAATATTATTATTATTATTATTATTATTATTATTATTATTATTATTATTATTATTATTATTATTATTATTATTATTATTATTATTATTATTATTATTATTATTATTATTATTATTATTATTATTATTATTATTATTATTATTATTATTATTATTATTATTATTATTATTATTATTATTATTATTATTATTATTATTATTATTATTATTATTATTATTATTATTATTATTATTATTATTATTATTATTATTATTATTATTATTATTATTATTATTATTATTATTATTATTATTATTATTATTATTATTATTATTATTATTATTATTATTATTATTATTATTATTATTATTATTATTATTATTATTATTATTATTATTATTATTATTATTATTATTATTATTATTATTATTATTATTATTATTATTATTATTATTATTATTATTTTATTTGTCAAGAAATGACAAACGACACATAAGCCAGTAAATTACTTTAGATTACCAAAACATGTGAAGACAGTCTAAAATTCCAATCGATCTCAACTTCTAAAAAAACTATTAAAAGACCACCTATACGTTTATTCTACATGGCCAAAATATATGTAATCGTTAACCAAGACCACAGAAACGTCTAGAACATTTGAGTAGGACATGAATAAACCCTTGTTATGACAGACTCGTTAAAAATCTCAGTAGACTGCCAGAGAGAATCTACTTTGGTTCCTCGCTATAGTAGAATATGCACATTAGGTGTGTTAAGCAAGCATACTCCGTATTTGTGTAAAGAGAGAACAATTAGTAAATGTGTGAAATTGTGAAAGTGTATGAATGGGAGAATAATTAGTAACTTTATTAATTTGTAAAAGTACATGAAAGAGAAACTAATTAGTAACTGTGTGAATTTGTGGAATTGAAAAATTTTGCGAAAGGGGAAATAATTAGTAACTTTGTGCATTTGTAAAAGTACATGAAAGGGAAACTAACTAGTAACTTTGTGAATTTGTGGAATTGTAAAATTATACGCAAGAGAAAATAATTAGTAACTTTGTGAATTTGTGAAAGTACATGAAATAGAGAATAATTAATAACCTTGTGAACTTGTGGGATTGTAAAATTATACGAAAGGGAAAATAATTAGTAACTGTGAATTTGTAAAAGTACATGAAAGGGAAACCAACTAGTAACTTTGTGAATTAGTGGAATTGTAAAATTTTAAGAAAAGGAAAATAACTAGTAACTTTGAGAAAATGTGAAATTGTAACATTATATAAAAGGGAGAATAATTAGTAACTTTGTGAATTTGTGGAATTGTAGAATGTTACGAAAAGGAAAATAATTAGTAACCTTGTGAATTTGTAAAAGTACATGAAAGGGAAACTAACTAGTAATTTTGAGGATTTGTGGAATTATAAGATTTTAAGAAAGGGAAAATAATTAGTAACTTTGTGAATTTGTAAAATTACATGAAAAGGACTTTAACTAGTAACTTTGTGAATTTGTGGAATTGTAAAATTTTATGAAAGGAAAAATAATTAGTAACTTTGTGAATTTGTAAGAGTACATGAAAGAGAAACTAATTAATAACTTTATGAATTTGTAAAAGTACATGAAAGGGAAACTAATCAGAACTTTGAGAACTTGTGAAATTGTACTAGTAAATGATAGGGAGAATAATTAGTACATTTTAAGATTGTAAAAAGAAAGGGAAGAAGAAGAAAAAGAAAGGGAGAGTAGTTAGTAATTTTGTGAATTTGTGAAATAGTAAAATTAAATGAAAGAGAGAATAATTAGTAAATTTGTAAAATTATAAAAGTACATGAAATAGAGAATAATTAATAACTTTGAGAACTTATGAAATAGTATAAATATATATGATAGGAAGAATAACTAATAAATTTGTAAAATTGTAAAAACTATAGGAAAGCGAGAATAATTAATAGCAATGTGTACTAGAGTAAACAACTAGGAAAAATTCTAAAAATAATTACAAAATAATGTATATAGATTTAATGTAATGTCGTTATTAATATTTTCTTAAAATCATTATTATTTTTACAACATTTTTAGAATAATAACACAAGTAGTTGTGGTTTCAATAAATATTCGTATTTTCAATTTATTAATTCAAAACTTATTACTAGACTATGACCCGTATTTATAAACGATATTTGAAGAGCGCCTTTACTTGAAGCTTCTATTGGATAAGATGCCCTCGAATTTCAAAGCACCTTGGAAAACTTATTTTACAAAACTTCCGTGACTTAACTAGAGTGCACCTTATCAAAGTCAAATTTAAAAAGAATTTAAGAAGAAAGCGATTTAAATTACGAAAACGACATAACCATCGGATAATTATTATATCATCTTATATATTTTATAAGTTATAAAAAATATGTAGTTTCTATAAATAATTGTGTCATTAGATAACAAGTAGGCATCATATAATATATATATATATATATATATATATATATATATATATATATATATATATAGAGAGAGAGAGAGAGAGAGAGAGAGAGAGAGAGAGAGAGAGAGAGTTTGTTCATAGAAAAATTGGTTCTGAAATAAAACGAAGAAATTAACTCATACACTAACACTAACGCAAAAATTTTAATTTGTGCTGTCCTAAAAGCAGCATGGAATTATTAAGTTCACAGGAAAATAAGTTACTGCAACTAGTAGTCTATAAGAAAAGTTTGGAATTTTGGAATTTTTTGTTTGTCAGTGCTTAAAGAAATTGTGAAGAGAGTTCTTAATTTTGAACTCGTCTAATACATAACAATTACATTACATTTACATGCAACTAGTAGTCTATAAGAAAAGTTTGGAATTTTGGAATTTTTTGTTTGTCAGTGCTTAAAGAAATTGTGAAGCGAGTTCTTAATTTTGAACTCATTTAGTACATAATAATTACATTACATTTACATGCATACAATTACATTACCATTAAAAGGATATTTAATAAAGTAAATGAATAAATTAGTTTTTTATACTAATTTTTAATGGTCAGTTTTGAATGATTTATTTTGCGCGTATTTTTAAATTCATTAATATTTTTAGTTTCTCTTGTTAATTTTGAGCGTTATCTTATTTTAATATAGTTATTATTATTATTTCTATTATTATTATTATTATTATTATTATTATTATTATTGTTATTATTATTATTATTATTATTATTATTATTATTATTATTATTATTATTATTATTATTATTATTTATTATTATTATTATTATTATTATTATTATTATTATTATTATTATTATTATTATTATTATTATTATTATTATTATTATTATTATTATTATTATTATTATTATTATTATTATTATTATTATTATTATTATTATTATTATTATTATTATTTTCTTTATTTGTTTCACCCAAATTGAGCGTACACTAAATCAATCACTTTTTAATGTTCTGTGCCATCCAGTATTGCTTCATTCGTTGTGATCTTGCTTTTCTTTCTTCGTCAGAGATTTGGATCGTTCTCTTGGATTTGACTTTGCCTTGGAACCGTTGTTTCTTGTCCTTGGTTATTGTTTTGGCTGTTTTGTCCATGAGCATAGTGTCAGTGATTTGTAGTTCTGCTATGTCTTTCTCTGTTTCTCTAAACCAAAGTAGTATGGTTCATTTTTTGCAAAAGTAGTCAAATATTTTTTTGTTAGTCTATTCGGACAAAATGTCCATTCGGAGGATGTGCCCATAAAAATCAATTCTCCTATTTCTTATTGTGTCTGATAGTGTTTCAGTTTTTTGGTAAAGAGTTTCATTACTGATGTGGAGTAATTGGTTGTTACGGAATTTGGGGCCTAAGATTTTTCGTAATATCTTTCTTTCTTTGACCTCCAACCTTTCAAGTGGGCCCTGGGTTGTTAGAGATAATGTTTCAGCTGCATATAAGGCTTCGGGCTTAATTACCGTATAGTAATACCTTATCTTTGTATTCTAGGAGAGGGACTTCTTGTTGTATGTGTCTTTGGTAAGTTGGAAGGCTAATTCAACTTTAATTCTCCTAGATTCCATAGCTTGTTTCTCTAGGGCGTTCCAGCTGATCCATTTCCCAAAATATTTGAATTCTTTGACTATCTCAATATATTGTTCTCCCACTTGAAGCTTTTTTGGTGGCTTATTATTATTATTATTATTATTATTATTATTATTATTATTATTATTATTATTATTATTATTATTATTATTATTATTATTATTATTATTATTATTATTATTATTATTATTATTATTATTATTATTATTATTATTATTATTATTATTATTATTATTATTATTATTATTATTATTATTATTATATTATTATTATTATTATATGTAATAGATGTTGTAATATTAATTTAAAGATGATAACATCATACTCTTTTCCCATTATCCGAAGTATACAAAAGCTTAGTCATTGTAAAAATTCAACCTTGAGATTTTCATTGGTCTATCCGATTTTGATTAATGTTTTTTTTCTTTGTGTGTTGTGTGTGTATGTGTGTGTGTGTGTGTGTGTGTGTGTGTGCGCGCGTGTGTGTTTGTTTGTTTGTTTGATCCATCCCTTAGAATGTGATCTAGAAATGAAAATCGGTGCTCATTTAAAGGTCGTGAGACAATACGATTTTTTAAAATAGTTCAGTAGGATTTTTTAATACGAAAAACAAATATGATTTAAAAATATATAATTACATTTTAAAAAAGTAATTTTTATTTAGTAATTTAGAAACAGTCCAAAATACCTGGGTAACAAACGTCCGAATCAATTACTAAAATTTACGAAAGTGAAAGTACTAGGAATTATGCACAAATTAATAAATACAATTTCTAATGCCCCTTATATAGGCCAGCATTGATGTTCATCTCATGGTCCCCCATCGATTATTTAACCAGGTAATTAAGTATTAAGAATGTTTAATGAACTAGAATGAAAACAATACTTCTTAACATTTGTATGGGTCTATAAGTATTCAGGTATTTAGAGTTAAAAAATGATTTTTACTTTGAGTACATGTGTTTTAGTATATTTTCCTGGATATAAAAAATTGAAAGTGTTTGAATTTACATGTAGGGTTCATTTTAATTTTTTCATAAAAATGTAAAATATATTTACATTTTTAGTCTAATAATATTATCGAAATTTCTTTAAATTAAATCAATAATTATATAAAAAAACTTACGGGTTATCTTCAAAACATATGTATCTTAAGTTATGGATAAAATTAAAATATTTGCTTAATTTTTCTAAATCGGTTCATCACATCTTGTGAAATTTGGAGATTAACAAAAAACCATAACTTGAATATGTCAAATAATGAAATTTATGTTTCAAAAGAAATTAAAAAAAACTAAAATTAAATTAACTCCTGATTAATATTTTAATTTTTAAATTTAATTATTTCTATTGACTCAAGATCATAAAATTTCGTTTTTAATTTTGTTACACGGACTTTATTGTCCAAACGAAGTGATGCCTTTTTTTCAACTCGAACGTCCGGCATTTAGTTTGTGATTTGTTAACGTATTTTTGGCTAAACTCATTGAACGAATGTTTTCAAAATAGATACGCAGATACCGTGTACAAAGCTTGAACGAAGCGTGTCACCTTTTTTTCCCATTCACTGCCGTTTCAAGATGGCAGTCTCAGATACATAATGTCGAGTGCAGTTTTGGCAAAACGCAATGACCGATTTGAAATTTTGAACTAAAGTATTTTGTATAAAATTTGAACGATGTACGTGTATTCTCCCATTCACTTCCGTTTCAAGATGATGGCCTTTGATTTAACAATGACGAGTGTAGTTTCTGGTTTCTCCTGTATTTCTGGCTGAACGGTAAGAGCTGTCATAACTTGATTTCTTCATGGAGAAAGAGCAAAACATTTCCAATAAAGTTGGTCCAGTTACTTTTCCTCTAAATATACGGTTACCGGCTAAATTAGAGGAAGACGTTACCCCGCAAATCACAGTGGTGTCGTACAACGGTGGTCAACTGATTAAGGATTAACGGTAGACTGCAAGGTCTGCTGTTCTTTTTTGTTAATTTTTCCCGATTTTCCAAAGTTTTCCTTATACAGCTTTTAAACCAAATTATTTTATATAATACTTTTATACTACGTATCCCACGAAAATTACTAATGACGAGAATTACACCCCAACGTAAATCCAACGAGCAAGTTGAGATGAAGTCACTGGGAGCAATAACTTCATCGTTGACAAAGTTCGGAGAACAGAGACTGCTATTTCAATTAACCAAAGAGAACGTACAAATCAACCAAGTTAGGTAATTTTCTTTGTGAGTGAAATCTTAGGTAGATATTAACAACATGACTTTGTGGTTGTTACGTCATTAATGAAATATAAAAAAAAACTTTTCTCGCTGTCTTGACGGAAGCGAATTTCCAAAAGTTATTTATTACATCTTTTTTAAATTTGCGAGATAAACGCCATTAATTTTTGTATTTACTATGCAACCTACAAAGCTTATTTTTGCATATTTTAACACCGATAACGGTTGTAAAATTATATTTTCAAAAAAAATATAAAAAGTTTATGATTTTCTTTCAATTTAAATTGCAGTTTAACTGAGTTTTTCTAAATACTAATTTGCCCAATATTTAGCAAAATTGTTCTTTTAAGACTGAATCAACGCTAAACATTCAGATTCCATCGAAAATACAAAAACGAACCTTGAACGACGTGAAAATAATTTTCGTCTTCTCAATGATATTTTAAAAACATAAATGCGGTTTTCTTAATGAAAATATTTTTTAAAGTAAATTGATTGTTTTTAATATTTCGAATTGCTGTAATTTTAAAACTGTTGAAAGGATTTTCCTGAGTGGTGCTATTTTTAAAAACGAATTTCATACAGTTCGAATCGAAACAAGAAAAATTCAGCTAAAACATAGCAAAATAAATATAAATTGTTTAACGATCAATTAAGAACTAACCTAGATGTCAGGAAATGATTGAATTCTTAATTTTTCTGGAGGGATTTATCATGATCACCGCCTTCATAGCTCAATTTTTAATGGAAATTCTTTTAAAATGAATTAAACACGTGGTTAGTATGATGGATAATGTTAGAACTAGGAAAACATACTTTAGTATACATTTTAGACAATGGAAATTGGAAGTGCGTAAACGAAATGAATATTAAATTAATTTTTTAGAATAGATAGTCATGGAGAACACAATTTTTCAAGATAATAACAACTTTAATGATTGCGTTTTTAATAAAAATTATGTAATAATTTATTCTGTTGAAAGATATTAAATTACCTTTACATACGCTACTTGTAATGGCATTGCTGTTATTGATTTTGTAATGAATGTAATTAACTTTGTAATTTAATTGCGTAATAAAGAGATCAAAGCGTTCTCATAACCTAATAATAAAACTCAATTAAATACAAGTAGTCAAGTTCAATTATATTTCAATGTTTCATTACAGTAAGGAACAGTTCATTTGCACGTACGATATAATTGCGTTTATTACTTAACTAGAACGTGGTTAAACAAATATTACTGTTATATTTTTTAGTGAATAGACTCTTAAGGTCGTCAAGTAGATACCCACACCAGTGACCTTGAAATGTTCAAGGATTTTATTACAAATTCGTTTAAAAATTGATTCTGATATAATATGCTGCTTAGCAAAATCAATTCAATCGTTTGTACGTGATAGTAAGTTATGTCTTAAAAATTATTCTTCAAAACTATCTCCCGCTGATGTAAGTGTATTTTCACTAGCATAATCAACAATAAATTATGCAAAGGGTGATTTTTTTTCATTTATCTTTTTTTAGATTTCTCTAGAATAAAGGGTTCTTAGGACAGTAAATACATATGATTGAATGATTGATACTGTTATTTCGAATATTATTATTTGGATTGATATGATTATAATGATAGTTATTTTTCTTGAATTTAGTGTTATATTTCCTAGTAACGTTATTAGTAGATGACCTACAATTATGTTTGCTGTTAGTCGTACAGCTAGGGATCCAAGTCGAATTAAGTTTCTTGTTGTTTCAATGCATACTTTTTTTTTTTTTTTTTTTTTTTTTTTTGGTGTTTAACGTCCGACTATTGTGCACACTTGGGCTAATGCAGACGATGGGATGATGTATAGCGTACGAAAATGCCAAGCCTTCGCCGGGAATCGAACCCGGGTCCTCGGGGTGAAAGCCTAGTACGCTATCCACTAGACCACCGAGGCGGCTCTTCAATGCATACTATAAATGGTATTAAGATAGGGGGGGGAGTTTAGTGCATATTATCTTACTATAAATATTTAATTTATTTAGGAAGTTTGAAAATAATTTTTAAACTTCAATAAAACTTTAAATAATTTATGAAAATATTAAAGGTTCTAATTTTTTTAAACATTCTGATCAATGTATCAAATCTGATTAAGAATTTACAACTCCATAAAATAATTCAGATTTTACAAAATTTTATTTTCTAATTTCTGTTTAAGTTCACTTGTTTTGTTCCTCTTACATTGACGTGTGTTATTAATTAAATCAAGAACGGAATTCATTTCTTGATTAATACGAAGTCGAAGATACGTGCCATGCTTTGCTGCGTGTATATTAATTTCTTCCTTTACAATTTTTTATTAAGATCACGATGTAAGCTTTCATTCCAAACATGCCAAGGTGCATTAACGATCCGCTCAGCATTTTGTTCTGAAAAGTATGAACGCATTTAATCTTAGCACCAAGGGCATATCTTACAAAAGAGGCGCTAATAATGGTGAAATTAGATTTTCAGATAGAATTATTGGTTTTTAAGTGATTTAATTTCTCCCGTATTGATATACAATATATCTCATGTTATAAAAGTATTCTTAAATATAAATATTAACTTCTGTTATTTTATTTTTAAACACAATAAGCGAACAATGTTTTATAATTTTAAATATTAATCTCTTGCGGGTCGGCTTCTAAATATCATTACAAACTGTTCTCCTGAATTTTATAATTGTGATCGTCAGAATGAAAGTTACCAAGATTATCAATATAAATACAATATGTTTTAATACTTTCACTGTGTAATTGCTGTTGAAACTATCTTTCTTTACTCTAATAATATGAAACATTATATAAGTTACTGCTATAATTACACTTACAGCCTGTTTATTTTCTCAATTATATTCTGTGTTAACATATTTTCATTTTCTGTATGAACTGCATCTTCATATTTCTTACGACATTTTCTCTGGTAAAACGGATTGTTTTAAATATTTTTATTTCACGGTTTTGTTTACTTGTATTTACTCATTGGGGGCTTATATTGAATAGTTTTTTTTATCAATCATAGTTGAAGTTTCCACCCATATTGATTGAATTAGTCTTCCTCTGTTTCCATAATTCAATCGGTATAATTTATTATTTTGATATTTACTGTACTTATATCGTCGTTTTCATTACCATTTTCATACGTTATTATTTCACCTTACGTAATCTCTTTTCTTTATGACTCCCTTTAAATTTTAATATTCATTTACATATTATACATCGGTTTTTTTGCTTGATTATTAAAATTTATTTCCATCTTTCATCATACCTATTTGATAATTATTCTCTTATCAATTCTGGCGCTACTAAATATTGTACTTCAATTTCTAACTCACATAACCTTGCTGTTAACATTACAGTTCAACTGACTCTTTTACTCTTTCATTGCTGTTGACATTTATTCCTGTCACCAATAACTTTAAAAACTTTCCTATATTTTACAGTTTTCTATAAACCATATTTTACACATGTCGAATAACTTTCTGCATCAATTAAAAAATTTATGTCTTTTTCAATTCGGGATTGTTATTTTTACATCCCCATTTTTATCATTTCCTCCTTCAATAAAAATACTTATCTACCAATATTGTTCCCATTCCACATTTTCTATCATTATTATTTAGTATTATTACATTAACACGTTTTTCATTCTAATTTAATTTAAAAATTTTGCTCTGTATTTTCCTTTTTGTCGCTAGTTATTTTGGAGCATATATTAGATAATAAAGTCTCATCTACATTTCAGATCCTGTCTTCCATTTTACCATCTTGTACATTTACGAGGTGTGTTCAGAAAGTAACGAGAATTTTTAAATTCCGCGGGCATGGAGAGTCCGATTGTCAAACATTTTTTTATTATGTTGGTATACATGCCCTTGAAGTATGATAAAACTTTCAGCTGTTTCATTGTTGGCTTTGTCTATGACAGACACTAAGGTTAGACGTGTTTTTATGAGCTCGGCGATTTTCGTTAGTTAAAAGAATTGGATCAAAGAATTTGTATCAAATTTTGCGTAAAAAATTTAATAAAGTATAACAAAGTGTGTAAAATGTTAACAAAGGATACGGTGAGTCTGCTATGAGTAAAGCAAGAGTTTACGAGTGGTATAAGCGTTTCCAAGAAGGCAGTGAAGACGTTGAAGATGACGAACGCCCTAGACACCCCAGCACATCAACAACCGATCAAAACGTGGAAAAAGTGAAAGAAATGTTTATGAACAATTGCCGAATCACAATTTGAGAGGTTAATGATGATGTTGGCATATCGATTGGATCATGTTATGATATTGTTTCCAATGTTTTGTGTATGAAACGCGAGGTAGCAAAAATCGTTCCAAAATTGTTGAATTTTGAAGAAAAACAGTGGCGAATGGAAGTTGCTCAGGAGTCACTAAATGAAGTCAACGACGATGCAGAATTATTGAAACGTATTATAACAGGTGACGATACATGGGTTTACGGATATGACGTCGAAACTAACGTTCAATCATCCCAGTGGAGACATTCTGGCTCGCCAAGACCGAAAAAGAATGTCGACAAGTGCGGTCGAGCGTGAAGGTTATGCTCACTGTTTTCTTCGATATTAATGGCAGAGTGCATCATGAATTCCTACCACCAGGTGAAACGGTCATAAGGAGTACTACCTACAAGTTCAACGCCGTTTGCGTGAAGCAATCCGGAAAAAAACGCCCGGATCTGTGGAAAAACAAGTCATGACTTTTGCACCACGATAATGCACCAGCTCACACTTCATTGCTTGTTCGTGAATTTTTGGCCAAAAACAGTACTGTAACGATGCCCCAGCATCCATATTTGCAAGACATGGCTCTGTGTGACTTTTTCCTATTTCCAAAAATAAAGAGAACCTTAAAGAGCCGTCTTTTTACAACCGTAGATGACACTAAAAACGCATCGCTGAAAGAACTATATTAAAGATCGAGTTTGAGGAGTGTTTCGAGGATTGGAAGAAGAGCTGGCACAAATACATAATCTCCAATGGGGACTATTTTGAAGGCGACAAGACCAGTGTAGAAGAATAAATAAATATTTTGTTCAAAAAATTAAAATTCTCGTTACTTTCGGAATACACACAGTCCGTTTGTATTAATCAAGACTTTTTTTAAATCCCATTTCATTTTCAGGGAAAAAGATAATTTTATTTATATTAAGCTCACAATTGTCATAACGATGTTACAACCAGAACTATGTTCTATGTGTACCAGTACAACCAGTAACTATGTTCACCCAATGTTAAGATATTCTTGTTAACATAACCTCAACCTTTTGTAACTAGATCTATCTTTCTACCCGACTCTTTTCACTTGTTGATCTGTTTCATATATTACAAAATAAATCACTTCTCTAAATACAAAAGTTGCAGAGTTTCTGGTAAAAAGTAAACAGTATAGAATTACAATTATCACACTTTTTTCACAATAAGAAATTAGTTGCATTACTAAAACTATAAATACATGATATTGTACTTTCTACTTCTAAACTAAAATAAGCGAAATCAGAAACAATTTAGTAGAGCTCAGTTATAACATAATAATCCGGCCTTTCAGTTGTCCGCTTTAAAGAAAGACGTGTATTATATTAAATTCCACTTCATGACGTCAGAGATAAATTAAACCCACATTTACCGACACAAAGTCTGCTGTTACAAATTTGCAGTAAATACTGTTAAATATGAAAGTTTTTAAAATGGTAAAATTATATTTTAAAAAATAATTTTAGTTTAGAAATGACCTTATAAAGATTTAAACTCTTGGCATATCAAGAGTTACTAAACCTAACTTCTGAATTATTCATTCAAAAATATCATTCACTAATTTATATCGGAAAAATGAGCTATTCGAGCGGCCATCATAGTAAGAAAAAGACTTGAAACCTTTAAATGATCCTCGATTCTGACCATAAACCATTTGAGAGGTTAAAATGTGTATATATATAAGTTATGGTATGGTTTCGAGGATGTCGCTTTTTTAAAAAAACAACTTTTTTAATAATTACAATAAGACTTTAATATTCACTTAAAACTTATTATAATTATTTAAGTTCGTCTCATATGCATTGAGATGCGAACTGAGTGAAACCTCGATTAACACTGAGCTTCTGCTCTTTCTTCTCTAGGTACATGAAAATGCTTACTGTGTTAAAAGCTAAACTGTCAGCATTAAATATAGCTAAGTCTAACACTAGCACTAAGTCTAACACTAAATCTAGCAAAGTTTACAATAATTGTTTATATAACTCCTCCATCCCTAAACAAAACTTCCGGGGGTGGTTGAATAGCAACTTCCCTCGAAGTTCTTCCAATTAGCTTCTTAGACGCCAAGTATAATAGTCCTCCAATAAGGCGATGGTCCAAACACTGATGTGCTGTGTGATGGGTGAATTCCGATCAATTCTGGAGACAGTATCTAGGTTGATCCTGTCGAGTTCTAGCTTCTTTATTATTGTAAAGAACAGTATTATTGTTGAGCTTTATTACCCCTTAAGGATTGATAACTCAAAGTCAAATTGTAAATGCGATATTACAGAATGAGAAAAAGTATTTGGAATTAACTCCATTGTTACAATTGATACTTAACTGTTACTTAATTGTTACTCTACTGTTACAATGGTTACTTAATCCAAAGACTACAGAACTAAATACTAACAAGTATTTTACATTTGGTGTAATTGTTACAAATTCTGATCATACTTAGTTGGTAATGTTGGAACGGTTTGTTTGGAATAATTTGTTGTTTTTAAACTGGAAATCGTTTGTAAGCATACTGAGTGCTTCTTCAAGTGAGGTGGGGTTTTGGTTCTCATGAGGGACCCTAGCGGTTTCTGAAGTCCCTTAACAGAACACGTAATGCTAATTTTTGTGCATACTTGCATAGAACATCCCCTAGCGGATGGTTCTCTGTTTACAAAAAATGCTATCTGTAACTTTAATAGCTTTTGAATCTTTTCATAAAATTTGAAAGGTGATTCCCCGTTTTCTTGCTTTAATTCTGCCATTTCAAGATTCAAAGTAAAACAATCCTTCTTATCAAAATAACTAGTCAGCAAAATTATTTTTACATCTGCCCAAGCATAAGTATTAGAATTAACTACCATTTCAAGAGCTTGCCCTTTAATTTTGATAATATGGACGATAACAAATATTAATTTTGGAAATCTTCTAAGTTATCAGCTACAAAGAATTTATTGACCATTTTATCACATATTGTGATGAATCTATTAAGCATGGTTGGTTCTCCGCTAAACTCTGGAATCATGTCCAGGT
>CM040191.1:50168140-50175640 GCA_022606455.1 Callitettix versicolor
CAGTGGTCTAAGGAGGGATGAACATGCTGAAATCCTTAGAGCGGAGGCTTTGGAAATGATTGGTGAAGAATATGACAAGTATACCAAGATCTTTACTGATGGCTCGGTGGATTTGAGGAAGGGTGTTTCGGGTGCGGGATACTACAATCAGACTAGTGGAGACCGATATTATATTCCAGCCAATTCCTGTTCAAGCATGGATGCGGAGCTTCTAGCAATAAACGCTGCACTGGCCAGTTGTATGTCAATTTCGGATACTAAAATATGTATCTTCACAGACTCAAAATCGGCTCTTCAAGTCCTTTCCAAAACAGAGACAAGCTCATACACATACAGAATTGCAGAACTAAGAAAAATGCTCACTATACTGCATAAAATGGGAAAGGATGTGACCCTCCAATGGGTTCCCGCACACTGCGGAATTAAAGATAATGAAGAGGCAGATAAAATAGCGAGAGAGTCATCTGTTTTGAGCCCGGTGAACAGGAAGATCGCATCCCTGCTGCATTGTAGGAGTGCAAGTGACAGAAAATTTAAAGAGTTTTGGATCGATAAATGGAAAAGCGGAAACACCGGTCGCAGTCTTCAGAGGATCCAGCCGGCTCCGGCTGAGTATGACATTTACAGGAACATCCCAAGGAGAATCGCCACCTTTGGTGCTAGAGCACGTACTGGTCACCTGGTTACGCAGAGCTACCTGTGTAGATTCAACCTTGCAGATTCTCCGGAGTGCCGGCTGTGTAAGATTGGTGAGGAAGACCTGCAGTATATTCTTCTTAGCTGCCGGTATCCAGTCCTGCATAGAGACATTCTTAGAACGAAGGTGACAGGAGTAGAAAAGATTTTAAAGGGGACGAAATTCTGGACTCTCGCTTTCCTTGCCTACCATGGACACCGGGCCATCGGCTATACCTGAAGCCAGAAGCCCGTAGGAAGAAGTAAGAAGTAAGTAATAATATTGACTGCAAATATTAAGTAAGCATTATATTCTGTACTTCTACTTTATTTTTAAGGTATTATAAAACAGGATGGAATTTTAATAACGGCATTAAAGTCTTAAGACATTTAAGACGCAAAAAAGTAAAGCGCTTTAAGAACCGTAAGTTTTTTCAGAGGTGCCTTTTACAACCCTCTCCGCAATTAATCTGAATAAAGTTATTTATGCATAAAATTGAAAGAAACGAAAGCATGACAAAACTTGTTATAACTTTGCCTTATCGGATAATTAAATCATAACGTAATTACACCAATCAGAAAATTAAACTGTTTATATATCTTTTCAAACTCGTTTTCAAAATTCAGTTTCAATTAAATTCATATATGCACAAAAATCTTTTTTGGTCATAATTTAGGCATGTTTGTAACGTAGTAAAATTCAATTATCAATTTCTAAAATAACACCTATACAAATCGTGAAAATCAAACTCTTTTTAAACAATATAATTAACGTTTAAATCAAAAAATTAATGCTTTTAATGTAATTTAAGAGTTCAAAAGGGTAATTAATGCTTCAGTTATTTTAAATTAAGTATAGGAAAATGTATTGGTTGATTGGACGAAGTTCCCAACTTAACATACACAACAAATTGTTATTACATAAACAGATTTTGCAACCAATCTGGAGGTATGGCTTACAACTTTGGGGTTGCACCAAGAAATCCAATATTAAAATTATACAAAACTTCCAAAACAAGGTGCTACGTGGAATTGTTAACGCCCCTTGGTATATTAGGAATGATGACATCCACAGAGATTTAAAGATGAACACAGTAAATGAGGAAATTAAAATTACAGCAATTAAGCATTTAAAGAAGCTTATTAATCATGAAAATCCAGCAGTGCTCCAGATCTCAAGTACCAACACGGTAATAAGGAGACTTAAGAGAACCAAGCCTGTAGATTTAGTGCAGTGATGATGCTTTGTTTCCCGCGGTGGACTTAAATCAGTGGACTAAATTCCGCCTAATAGTTAACTGTTATTAGATTTAAGCTGCTAGATAAGTTTTATTACTTAGTTGTAGCGTAAAAGTAAAATAAAAAAAAAAGTTATTTTAAGATGAAAACGTTACTGTAAATACATTTTGGAAATTTGCTTCCATTATATCAGCTCCACTGCTGCGTACATACTTAAAAGGTTCGATCAGTTAGTTACTGATAACATTTTTTTGTAATAACAGTTTTGCAGTATGTTTAATTGCAGTTAAAGAGACAAAACAATTCATTAAAATCGTATTAAAACCATGTGTAACGTTTAATTATAAGTTACAATGTTCGTTAACTTATTCATTTAAATATGAATTTTATTTTTCTTCAACATTTAAGTTCGTTTCTTGTAAACCGTTTTTGTACTAAACTTTAAAATTACAAAATTACTAATATGAAAATAAACCTTACACAATTGCAGCCATTTTGTTTCCTACGTTTTCCATTTAATCATTTCATTGTGAAAGGCTTAATCCCTTTGTACAACGACGTCAAATGAAAAGCATTATAAATTGCAAATCCCTTGAAAAAACAATTGCAATTCATATTAAAAATATCTTCGTATACCAAAAAAAAAAAAAAAAATGGAAATTAAGAACAACATTTTCTATTACATTTACTCCGCCAATTTATTTATAATTATGTATTACAAACATACGCACTTTTATTTTTTGATTATATAAAGTACAAAAAAAGTGCTCTGTAGAGATTTACGTTTTTAGTTCCGCTGAACTCAAATGTGTTTGTTGTTTTTACTAAGATGATATTCTAATGTGTGTGTGTGTGTGTGTGTGTGTGTGTGTGTGTGTGTGTGTGTGTGTGCGTGTGTGTGTGTATATATATATATATATATATATATATATATATATATATATATATGTGTGTGTGTGTGTGTGTGTGTGTGTGTGTGTGTGTGTGTGTGTGTGTGTGCGGCGAATCGCTGGAGATTAAACCGATTGACTGCTTTTCTTAAATTTTGACTTCCTTGCAAACAATATATCTAGGAAAACAAATTCATACGTATTCTGGTAACAAACCAACAATTAAATTTATGAAAAACGCTTTTGGAATTTGAAAATTTAAAAATCGTGTTTCCTCAAAAGCTAATTCAACAGCTCAGTTCACAACTTGTCAAAATGTATTCCATGATCATGAGAAAAGTTCTTATACAATTTATTTTCTTAGGTATCAATCTTTTTTTTTGTCCCCGCATCGCAAGAACGTTACTTTTTAATTTTTTATAAAATGGTTTTTGAGAACGTGTTTCGTAAAAATAGTAATAAATAACAAAATTTAAAAAAATATCATTGATCAATTTTGATCATGTTGTATTCTATAAGTATTTTAATATGGGTCACTATTGTTCCAAAATATCTGATTTAAACACTTGGTAAAATAAAAAGTCATACTAATTTTTTAAATTATTTTTAAATTTTGATCATAAATGAAAACGCAGTACAATACCGAAATCATTTTAAGGTAATTGAGTTGAAAATCATTTACGGTCCAGGAATAAATAATAAGCGATCCATTAAGTTTTTCCTTCTCCGTTTACTTTTTGACCGTAAATTTTTTTTTAAACTTTGGTACACCGATGTGTATTCTTTAAATATGACATTTATTTAAGAAATATATATTTAACCTAATTTTTTTAAAATTGAATTGAAGAGGCTTATTGATGCTAATTAGGTACACACAAAATAATTTTGCCCTTCGTATAGTAATTATTTTATTATTTCAATTAAAATGAAATTTTTAGAAAACCAAATTATGACACAAACATATCTACTATGTTCAGTATAATGAACTGCCTTCCCTAACTTTGTCTATTCTACTTTCGTTGACTCGTTTTGGAGAATCTCCATCTTCAAAAACTATATCTATACTCTTTTGTGCTAGAGTATAGATACTGTTTTTGAAGATGGAGGTTCTCCGAAACGTGTCAACGAAAGTGGAATTGACAAAGCTAGGGAATGCAGATCATTATACTGAACATAGTGATAATAATCCTAGCAGAAAAGAAGAGGAATATAAAAAGAATTCCAACATATCTAGTTTGTAAGACTTAGTAAAATGAACTATGATAATAGTTTTTTCGAAAAAATTACAATGTTCATCATAAATGGAGATACAGCGCAACATAAATTAATCATTTAACATAAATTAGTTAAAAATCATTCACGGTAAAGAATAAATGAAAAACCAAAAACTACCTCATTTAGATTTTTCTTCTCTATTTTCTTTTTTGACCGATTATTCCTTTTCTTTTAACTCTGATACTTCGATGAAAAATATTTAAGAAATATATTTTCTAAACCCACATTTTTGCGATGAATTGAATTGAGGAAGTTATTTGATGTGAATTAGGTACATTAAAATAATGCTGCTTTTGTTATAATAATTTTATTCTCTTTATTTTTTTCACCCTACTTTTTTGGTACACCAGATAAATCACTTTTTAATGTTCTGTGCCTTCCTCGTAGCCCAGTATTGCTTGATTCGTTGTGATCTTGCAATAATTTTATTATTAATGTAATATTTAATTTCACAATTTTTATATCACCAAATTATTACAAATTTAAAAATATACTCATATATATACGTTAGCATTCACGCGTTTGCAATTTTGGTCCAATCGGCACAAAATTATGTTTAAAACTGGTCACAAAATTGTTTTGAAATATTTGTTTTTACAGTAAAATCAGTTCAACAGTTTCAAAATAACAGACAGTAATTTTTTTTTCAATATTAATTTTACAATTGTTGAATAAAATTTAAAAGTGTAAAAGTGTCCTACTTCATAAAAATGTATAAAGTTACAATATTTCTGCATTATTTAGATTTTTAATTTTCCAAATTCCACTAATTACAATGATTGTGCTTCATAACTTTTGGAATTCGGTTTGAGCTAGTAGTTGCCTTCCGTGATTATGTTTATTCGACCCGTCCTATTTGATAATGACGGTCATTCGCGCTGGAATCACCCGAGGCGGAGCTCATACGAACCTTATCTCTGTACACTTCATTGTCGTTGGTTGTTTGGTTGGTTGGTTGTTGTCACAATATTTTAGCGGTATATCTCTCCTACATTTTGCAAGGTGTACATACAAGCAGTAAACAACCCACGTAATTAAATTAATTACTGAACATTTTAGTTGTTAAAATAGCAATATATTTTCAAAGTTTTGCTTATACAATGATAAACATTTTGTACTGGTATGCAAAATAATAATTACCGGATTATATGTTAAATATTAAGAATAGTGTTACCAAGATGTATCAAAATAAAATAATAAAAATGGGTCAATTTCATCTCTTTTTCCAAAATTGATTTAGTAGAGGTGTTGAATTGAAATTGAAATATCGTATATTGACATTTTGTTGAAAAACAGTTTTACTTCTAAAAGGATAAGTACAAAATTTAATTAAAATTTTTTTATTTTAAAAATTAAGGTTTTAAAAAAATTGTTTACATCAAAAAATTATTAAATTTCATTCTTTCTTTTTAGGTAAAAAAAATGTTTCATTCTTTTAAACCCTGTGTTAGCTAAATCTAGAAGGATTTCGTGTATAATGTAGGTTTGTAAATTTCTTTGGTAAAACTGAGTGATTGAAATTATGTTTCATTTGATCTTCGAAACTAACCAAACAATTTTCGTCGTGCCTATTTAGAACCACAGATTACTGATTTTCAAAAAACTGCCCTTCCGACAGATTCTGGTAGCGTAAATAACGTTGTTACTCGTAGTAAAGAAAGTTTTCAGAAAATAATATCACTTTCCAGAAAAAAATTTAAATCAGAATAAAGAATTTGCGTTCAGAAGATTGTAAGAAACGAGGTCAGCTGTCATTTGTGTCATATTTTAAAACTAGACTCAGAAATTTGTATTATAATTTTAGATTTTCAAGTGGAACAGCTGCGGTAACTGATAAAGCAAAGAATCTCTTCCTTTTTATCAGATTCAAGCGTAAATTGTAGCGTTATAGAAAAATAAGAAAAAAAAATGTTTTCACAAATTTCAAATGCCATGATTGTTTTTTTAAGAAAATATAGTAATCTACTTTAAACTTTAAGTAATATACTCGCGATCACAGCTATTTTGCTGACGTGATGGAAGCGATTTATCAAAAACCAATCGAATTTAATAACTTCGTAACAATCGATCTTTCTATTATGCTAATAGTTTTATAAAAGTATTTTTGAAAATTTGAATACATAAAAACAATAAACAATTAAATCGTTTAATGGAATTAAAAAAATGAAACAGTTCATGCAAAACTTAAGGTTGATAATTGTGGTAAAACTGTAGTGGTTGTGTAATTTTGATTGACCGCCATTTTGAAACAGTTTAACAAATTTTGCTGGGTAACGAATTCGTCCAATATCAATTTCATGATGATCTATAATACAGATGCATACACTAAAATAAACAAATAAAGATAATTAAAATTATTATCTACAACAAACTCTCAGAAGTGTCTAAAATTCTTGGATTTTTCCAGTAACTTGGACCAAACCTTTACCTTTCCGTAAATCTTATTTTCAACTCATTATCTAATGACAAATTGTATAAAAAACATTCTTATACAATACTTTTTTAATTTTTGACTTTTATTTTCTTATAAATGTGACAAATATAATTTAGAAAATTCTAATTCTTCGGATAATTTGTTATAAATAATGTTTATTATGTTACATCTAAATATTCTATGGTGATTTTACTGTTTAGCAAGTTTTCATTGGACAAATAAACTATTGGAACAGTATTCATGGTATAACAAGACTGGGATCTAGAAATAAGCACTGCTATGCCGTCCTACGTATGTATGGAATTATAAAATTGCGGATGTCCGATTTGATTCACATGTCACATAAAAAATGTTTATGGTAATAGCTTGAACAGTTTCGTTAACCAGCAAAAGTCGTTCAACAGTTTCAACATGGTAGCAATTTTAACTCTTTAAAAATATATAACGTTTTCGTCTACAAGTTCTTTGAAAAACCGATTACACAATCATATAGAGAGTTACAAACTATTCCAAAATACATTTGCAATTTTAAAAATTTAGCAAAATTACAAACATTTTTGAAGGCGGTCAGGGTTAATTTCTATATTTGCAACTTTGAAAGTTTAAAGTGTTAAAGTGCTAGTTTATGTAGGTTTTTATTGTGATTATGACGGTTAATTACGAATTTCTAAAAGAGTAATATTACGAAAAATACTTTTGAAAATTCACTTCTATCACGTCATCCTAAGAGCTGCGTGTCGTATTTATTTAAATAGTAGTATAAATATTTACTACTATTAACTGTTACCTTTCTATGACCACGCTATGCTACAGTAGTAATTAGCACAGCCTCAATTGTAACGTAAATAAAACTCTGAAAATTGTCCGCGGTTGGTGGCAATATTGCCGCTGACGCATTGTTTATGGTAAACAGGATGTTTTATAAATTTTCAATTAACAGATTTGTAAAGCTGTTATTACGTACTGCAATTAAGTACTTGCTATTTA
>CM040191.1:50178140-50183140 GCA_022606455.1 Callitettix versicolor
TTTAAATTTTGTCTATAACTTTTGCCTAAATTCCTAAGCAGATTTTCATAAAGAAATTTAATTAATTTTTGTATCAGCTATACACTATTTAGTTTGTAAACAAAATCTATTTTTCTTTTTTTGATTAGTTTTCTTTGAGACCAGTGCGTTTGGTAAGGTATCAAAACGGACTAATAAAATGCTTTCTTATATAGGCTATTAAAATTCTCAGATATTAGTAGATTATTTAAATTATTTTGAAGACATAAAATGCAAATTTATAACAATTTTAACGATAATTATAATCGCTAAAAGTGATTTTCATAAAACCATAAGATTAAAATTCAGACAAAAGTTAAATTATTAGCAAATTCAATTATTCTTCGTGACGTGATAAATTATTTAAACATTTTCCTGGATTATGTATTGTGTAACGTAATTGTATATTTTACTTAAATGAGAGTTTTCAACGTATTTAAATTGACTTTTAAGACACACATTAGCGAAGCCTGAATAATTTTATTACGCCAGAATAAATCAACTTTATAACTTGGACTTATCGTAGTCAAAGCTATGGATGAGGCTCATTTACCAAAACGACAATTATGACTGTGACAGAGTGACTCGGACTTCCTGACTGTGAAGCTCACTGGCATCGTAATACATCACGCTGAGTACTTCCTTCTGACATCAGTCTGTCAGTCTGATAACATTATCTTTCTCTTAAGTTGATCAATACCGCGTGATTAACAATATCTTATACGTCTAATATTACTTGTTATTAGTATAAATTATTGTATAAGAAAACTGGTAAAATACAAATGTTGGGAAAACTTTAAGGAAAACAAACAAAATGTATTTAATATCTTTAACAATAGCTACCAAAAGAATCACCAAAATACATGAGGTTTTACTTATGATTACGATCATATGAATAATCATACATGAATCAAAAATAGCAAATTTAAAACTGTAGACATTTTAGTTAGACAATAAATCAGAACATTTTGATCAATCCCAGTTTTAGTTTATCTGTTTCATTTACTTTTCAAAATTTGAAAATTGTTTCGAAGATTTTAGCTATCAAACCTTGCACGTGAAATAGTATTAAAATTTATATATGTATATATATATATATATATATATATATATATATTTGTAATTTTAAAGCGAGAAGCATATTATCGCCTCCCTAAATGTAAGTGTGAGTGTAAAGGGTTAAAGTCATAAGTGTAGGGTTTGAAGTGTAAGTGTGTGATAGTCTCAGGTACTGTGAGGGACGTCTAAATCCTCTCAATAGGTGCCACTAGTCTGCAACGCCCTGCGGGTGTATATGTGTGTGTATATATATATATATATATATATATATATATATATATATATATATATGTGTGTGTGTGTGTGTGTGTGTGTGTGTGTGTATGTAATAGCCAGTTATAATCATCTCTCTTTCTCTCTCTCTCTCTCTCTCTCTCTCTCTCTCTCTCTATATATATATATATATATATATATATATATATATATATATATATATATATTATTATCTGCGCATAGACCCTGTTGGATCACGCAAAGCACCCCGATTCATGTCTTGTTCCTTCTAATCCTCCACACCTCCCTCATCCTGTCCCCATGGATCCTCTTCCGCTCCTCCGTCCATTTTTCCCCTGCTCTCTTTGGGATTTCATTCTCTGGGACCTTCCAACCGAGCATCTTTCTCCTGTATGCGTTCCTGTCTTCAACGTCTGTTGAGTCTATTTCTGCGTCATGTAGGTCTATTCTGACTTGTGCGATCCACGACGTTGTTGATTTGACACGTTGTATATACTTAAGGATTCTGTTGGCAAGTCTCGTTGTTGGGAATCTACTGATGTGTCCATAGAACCGAAGCCTCCTTCTTATGATATCTGCTGCCAGGTTCAATATCTTCTCTGTGGTCTTCCGGGAGTGCAACCTCCTCAAGATTTTGCGTTCTTCCTTCAAAATACCCTCCATGGTAGCTTTTGTGTGGAGTGCTAGTGTCTCGCTTGCATATAATACCTCCGGTATATATATATATATATATATATATATATATATATATATATATATATATATATTATTATTATTTTATTATTATTTGCGCATAGACCCTGTTGGATCACGCAAAGCACTCCGACTCATGTCTTGCTCCTTCTAATCCTCCACACCTCCCTCATCTCTCTCTCTCTCTCTCTCTCTCTCTCTATATATATATATATATATATATATATATATATATATATATATATATATATACACTTAACGACCACTCAAAAGTAATGTTGGATTCAGGTTCAACATTAATTTTCTAGGATTGCGTTTGGGTTTTACCATGATGGTCACCCTTATTTTATTATTTAATAAAAATTCTTTAATAATTTTAAAATCTAATAAATTTAAATTCAAGTAGAAAAGAATTCAAAATTAATATCATTGACATGTTTAATGTTATGAAATGTTATTAGGCAAATACCAAAAAATACCGAAAAGAAAAATAGTCTTTTCTTATGGAATTAATAAATTATTTAGACTTATATAGATTTGTGAACTAATGTGATATTCAAGTTCGATTTTCTAATACTCTCAGTATTCTCTCACACTAATGGAAGTGAAGATAATGTAATTCAGATGTGATAATTACATAAATGATTCTTTTTCAAATCTAATTAGACTATTACAAAAAAAGATTTTTGCTTGGATATATTACGTTTGTATATATATATATATATATATATATATATATATATATATATATGTGTGTGTGTGTGTGTGTGTGTGTGTGTGTGTGTGTGTGTGTGTGTAATAGCCAGTTATGTGCACAGAAAAGTGAACTGATGTACATTTAAATTAAAAGTAATTTTAGGACTCGGTAGGCGTAAAGACGGATTGATCCAAAAAAAATCTCAAAATTATATTTTTACTGTCACTTCTCTTTTATTTTCAAACAACGAGCAGTTCAGTGTATGGAAATCTTAAAAACACTGTCTTCAGGTTTTCATAGACATATCTATGTTTAGTTACAAAAATATGTTTACATGAATCATATCTGTGTGTGTGTGTGTGTGTGTCTTTGTGGGTGGCAATCGCTATAGGTTAAAATAATTCAATGATACCTATTAAATGTATGATAAAGTTTTAATTTGCACATATCCAGAACCCATTTTTTAATTGTTCGAATATTTTTTTTTTTGATAAAAATTTGGATTCGTTCTGAAATCTCGATTAATTATTTTGATTTTTTCCGTAATAATAAAATCTTGTGTTATTATTATAGTTCATTCAGGCATTTAGTCATTGGTGTATGCAAAGCAATGCATGAAGTTTCAAAATATTAAATCATAAACAGACCAAAGAACAGGCAACACGTACACTGGGAGAACAAGTTATGTAAACGGACAATAACTGAAGCCTCATCCATAAGAATAACGGACAATCTTATCAGCAAACCAGTGTAGAAGGAACCTCTGTTGGAAACTCTTAATAAAATGAATTTAAGTTTGAAAATAAATATAATTTTAAATATATAAGACTGATGTTTTAACCGTTAAAGAAGAATGAGTCATTACTAGATCCCGGATAGGAAATTGAGAGAGATAATAGAGCAGGTGTCAACTTCTTCTTCCACCTAAGTATCAATGGTTATTGACTGCTGTCTTGTAGAGATATTTTTTCTGATACGGTATTTGTTAGATATTTTGTTTAACATTTCCGTTTCATTCTCTTGCTACCTTGTGGTTTCCTGATCACATGTAAGTATAAGTTTGTTTTCTGATTTAAATGCACACAGAATTGTCGTCAGTGTTTCTGCTCAGTTCTTTCAAATACTTTAACAGAAACAGAAATACTGTCTGTTTAAATATAAATTATGTTAAATTAAATATAAATTATATATAAATTAAATATAAATTATGTTCTAATTGCATGTTAAGTTTTTTTTTAGGCACTTGAAAAAATACAATTAAACTATACTCTCAAATCGACGTGTTTTGCTTTATATATAAATGATGACAGCTGTAATTATAACACAAATACTGTACCATTAAGTAATAATGTTAAAAATATAATCTTGTGTTAGTCGTTATATTCTCAAAAACAAAAATAATGTTCGAATTTTCTGGAAAACAAACTAGTAAATCTGTCTAAACAGATGTTCGAATTTAATCAGACGTTGTCATGTCACTCAACAAATTTTCCATTGACTACAAGTTTCATTTAACCAAATTATTTTCCAAACTTCCATCGTGTAAATTTCCCAGACAGGAAAATCATTTCTTGAAATTAATTAATAACGACAAAATCTCTCTCTTACTGTCCTTTTTTCTGCTTCTCTCTCTTCCCCTCTCCCTCCTTTTCTTTCCTTCCTTCTCTCCTTCCCTCTCCCCTTATCTTCTCCCTTCCCTCCATCCCTCCCCTTCTTCCTCTCCCTTCATTCATTCCTCTCTCACTTCTTTTCCTCCCTTTCACTCCCCCCTTTTCTCTCTCCCTCACTTTCTCTCATTCCCTCTCTCTCTTTACCTTTCCCTCCCTCTCTCTCTTCACCTCTTTTCCCCTCCCTCTCTCTCTCTTTCCCTCTCTCACTCCCTCTCTCTCTTTACCTTTCCCCTTTCCCGCTCCCTCTCTTTCTCCCTCTCATTCCCTCTCTCTCTTTACCTTTCCTTCCCTCCCTCTCCCTCTCTTTCTTTCTCTCATTCCCTCTCTCTTTACCTTTCCCTCCCTCCCTCTCTCTCTCTTTCTCTCTCTCACTCCCTCTCCCTCTTTACCTTTTCCTCCCTCCCTCTCTCTCTCATTCCCTCTCTCTCTTTACCTTTCTCTCCCTCCCTCTCCCTCTCTTTCTCTCTCTCACACACACTCTCTCTCTCTCTCGCTCTCTTTTTTTCAGCTATACATCGTTGATTGTGTGTTATGTTTTACTGTACAAAAGTACAGACAGCATTTTAAAAAGATTACATTTCGAAGACAAACATTTACCAGTACGAAGCAAGCATTTACTAATTAATTAA
>CM040191.1:50188140-50238140 GCA_022606455.1 Callitettix versicolor
ACATTAAGGTAAAATCTTCAAATCCAAAAACAATGGAAAAGATACGACACTTTTTTTAAAAAATGTGACAATTTGACAATTTCCGGCGGAAGTGAAAATAGAAAAAAATGTAATCTGTTTTCAGTTATATAACTATCGTATTGCTAAATTAAAACTATGCACAAGTGATATTAAACGAAATGGGCGCTTATTAATTCGTATACAAAAATATAAAACATTAATTTTGTACAATATATCTAACAGTTAACATTGATGACTGGGTTAAAATGTAGTGCAACGTTGTTCATTAATAATTTAAATATTTGTTAAAGTACTTATCTCTATACAGTGAGTAACATAAGTTTTTGTAAACGATATGTTGTGCTACATTGGTCTTGTATGTAATATAATGGTGTTAATTATAAATCAGTATTTATTCAACTTACTGAAACGCATAATTAAAAAAAATAAATAATTTTGAATACATTTAAGTTCCGTAACGGGTCGTGAACTCACGTGCCTTAGTTTCATAAGCAGAAATCATAGGACAATCTGCTCACTGGTAGACTTAAATTTACTTAAAGTGTAAACCGTAAGTACGACAAATTTTTCATTATATTCGTTCTATAATGAGTTTTTATTCCCCCTTATACGAAAAGTGTTACAGCCTGTCTCAGAAATTTTTTGTTTTAAGAATAATTATTACAAAATATTTTCGAGCTATCATGAAAGACATCAATGATTATAGATAAGCTCCCGAACATTCTGAACCGTACTGTGATCGTAAATGGATCACACAAACGTAAATTTTTTAAATGATAAAGATTTTTTTGTGTTATTTTGTGCCATATTTTTAATTGCCTTTATTTTGGGTTAGAAATAAAAGGATGCAAAGTAGAAATATATGGAAAATACTTGTGACGGGACAGTACATTGCTAAAGACAACTTCTAAATGACTTTAGAGGCGTTAAACAAGTTATACTGAATGACTTGATAGTACGCCGGCAGCTCTTCATTAAACACTAACAGAGCTGCTCCGTTTTCAATGCCAAATTGAATTTAACTTGAACGTGACTGGTCCCGTGTAATTGAGTTTTATCTTTAAAAGAGGCGGCTTTCGGTAAGTCCCTTTAGTGTGATGTCGAGGAGAGCAACGTTATATAGTCTTTTTGTGAGTGTTTGCTTAATCAATTGTTAATACAATTACTGGTTACACACTGGGTTTTGTTAATTTAGTATTGTTTGGTTTCCTATTATAAAGTTAGATATTGGAGCCGCCATTGCGGCAAGAACAACGACCTTGAAATGAACGCCTTAGTTGAATAATTAGAAATCAGCGTTAACGGTAAGAGTAAATCAACAGGCCTTTATCCAAAATAATTTCATTGAAATTTGTCAAAAATAATCGATTTTGATAACAGATTTGACAGATAATAGAAAAATATGTTAAACAGTTTCAAAATGGAGGTCATTTTAATTTTAATTTTCAAAATCCGTTTATATTAAGAAATTTAATTTCACAGATATCATGTTACTTTTGTATTCTCAATGTCGAAATATACAGATTTTAGTGCTTATTATGTTAGTGAAATGGAAATGTTCAGTAAGTTACACAAATATTAGTGGCAATACACATAATCACACTAACCAGAAAGCGCGTATCCAAATAAATAACGAATTTATTTTTCAAAATTTGCTACTGAAGCAACCATTAAGGTAAGAGGCAGCCATAGGCTATAAAGTGATCCCCTTGAACACGTTTTGTAAGTTAAAAATGTTATTAAACTTATTTATCGATTTGCAGTGCAATTTTAGACCGGGTGGCCATGAAATGCGAAGCACAGCGGACTACGCTGACCAATGAAAGCTTAACGGAGCTGAGCGGAGTGAAGCAGCGTTACTGAGCTCCGCTCCGAGTAGCTTCGACTATGACTAGGTTCGGTTTTAACCTGACTCCGCTTTCCCCACTTGGCTGACCACGCCTCAAAACGTATTACCTAGGTTACGGATTTTAAACATAATAGTTGTTAGAATCGCTTGAAGTAGGCCTAAATATTTAGATTTAGAAAATATAAACGAGTTCTTTAAACTGACTGTATTCTGCTTCTGGTTGTAGTTCAACTAAATTTCCCGCGTTTGAATGGACTGCGTATAGTGAATGGGTGGCCGCCCCGCATTGAATGGGTGGCCGCCCGGATTTAGTCACGATTTGAACTCGGTAAAAAAAAATTATTTTCGAAATTACTTGAACAAGGAAATTACAGAGAATTTGTCAAACAGGTTTAAAGTTTTGTATTTTCAAAATTATTTAAAAATCTGGACAAGCAGTGTTCTCAATGAAGTGATGGAATCGTGATACTTAAAACTAACAATATCACAAATTTGTTTTCATCCTACGGTTCGCTATTTTGAAAATCTATAGTCACGATCACAAATACAATACAAATCTACAAATACGATACAATACACGATACAAATACAAAAATCTACGTGTCAAAATACGTATATAAATTTGCATTTAAAATTATTTAAATACATTGACAATTTAAAAAAATATAATTTATGCAGATTTAAAAGGATTAGATTAGATTTTTTTAAATATAATGACCGTAAGGTAACAAAATTATGATTTGTTTATATTACATTTTAGATAACGGTTGAAGACATATTTCACTGGAAAAAACTTTAATAAGATATTACAAAAATTAATCGCACCGAAATTTCAAACTTTTTTTTTTTTTTAACGTCCGACTATTGTGCACACTTGGGCTAATGCAGACGATGGGCTGATTTATAGCGTATGAAAATGTCAAGCCCTGGCCGGGAATCAAACGGGGTGAAATCCTAGTAATATATCAACTAGGCCACCGAGGCGACTTCTATAAAAATAATAGTATATGTAAAATCACTATGGCTGTTATAATTTAAAGAACGATTAAAAAAATAATTGTTATTCAAAATGGCACCAGAATCGATTACATTTGGTAGTCTCAAGTATTGTTCAAATAGACACACTGACGGACCTAGTAAACAATACTTTTTGACTCGATAGACTGAAATAGATTAGATTCATCAAAATCTCTGTTTTTTCTTCTAAATCATTAAACGTTATTCATTATTCGTTAAGTAAAGAAGTGAAAAATACTTTGTTTAAACAAACAACTAGTGTGATACTTTTTACTTAGGCCTAAGCGTTTGACTAAACCCAGACAGCTGATTCCATTCTCCCGTATTCAATGGCAAATTGAATTTAAGTATAATGTGAATACCTTAATGTGATTGGTGCAAGTTTAAATATCTTTAAAGTAATACAAAACCAGGTCGATGGAGTATTAAAGTATAATATATTTCTTTAGAGCTGCAAGAATTATACAAATTGTTTAGAAAATACTCTCCTGAACCAAGAACTGATTTTGTTTGACACAATATACAAGAAATGCGATACAATATATTGTTTTTAGTGCATTTCAATTGAAATGTGAAATGCTGTAAATGAATTTCAATCCGGAGATTTACTTCCAGATTAACTGTTAGAAGGTTTTATACACGTACAACACAGCCTGGTGTTTACAATGTCAACCACTTCTAAGAAAATAGATTTGGTTAGTTATATTCAGCATAAATATTCATATATGCTTGGTGTTTGAAATCATAATACAGGGTGTTTGAAAAAGTACTCCCGTTTTATGTGTAAATTTAATGGTGAAATCAACTAAAAAAGTACATGCAAGTACATCAAAAAGTACATACAATGAAAGAGAATACCTTCACGTTTTTTTTAGAAAACATGGACGTGGAATCTACGAAACACGAATCTGTTCAACAGTAGCTTCAAAAGTTCTCGGTCTATAACTACGTGGTGTGTTCAAAAAGTAACGAGAATTTTTAAATTTCGCGGGCTAAGAGAATCCGATTGTCAAACATTTTTTTCTATTATGTTAGTATACATGCCCTTGAAATATGACAAAACTTTCAGCTGTTTTCATTGTTGACTTTGTCTGTAACAGCCACTAAGGTTAGACGTGTTTTTATGAGCTCGGCGATTTTCGTTTGTTAAAAGAAATGGATCAAAGAATTTGTAACATTGCATAAAAATGGAATAAAGTGTAACAAAGTGTGTGAAATGTTAACAAAATCATATGGTGAGTCTGCTATGAGTAAATCAAGAGTTTACGAGTGGTATAAGCTTTTCCAAGAAGGCCGTGAAGACGTTGAAGATGACGAAAGCCCTGGACGCTCCAGCACATCAACAGCCGATGAAAACGTGGAGAAAGTGAAAGAAATGGTTATGAACAATCGCCGAATCACAATTAGAGAGGTCGCTGATGATGTTGGCATATCGATTGGATCATGTCATGACATTGTTACCAATGTTTTGTGTGTGAAACGCGTGGCAGCAAAATTCGTTCCAAAATTGTTGAATTTCGAACAAAAACAGCGGCGAATGGAAGTTGCTCAGAAGTCACTAAATGAAGTCAACGACGATGCAGAATTACTGAAACGTATTAAAACAGGTGACGAAACATGAGTTTACGAATATGACTTCGAAACTAAGGCTCAATCATTCCAGTGGAGGCATTCTGGCTCGCCAAGACCGAAAAAGGCTCGACAAGTGCGGTCGAACGTGAAGGTTATGTTCACTGTGTTCTTCGATATTAATGGCATAGTGCAGCATGAATTCCTGCCACCAGGTGAAACGGTCAATAAGGAGTGCTACCTACAAGTTGAACGCCGTTTGTGTGAAGCAATCGGGAAAAAACGCCCGGATCTGTGGAAAAACAATTCGTGACTTTTGCACCACAATAATGCACCTGCTCACACTTCATTGCTTGTTCGTGAATTTTTGGCCAAAAACAGTACTGTAACGATGCCCCAGCCTCCATATTAGCCAGACATGGCTCCTTGTGATATTTTCCTATTTCCAAAAATTAAAAGAAACTTAAAGGGCCGTCGTTTTATAGCCGTAGATGACATTAAAAGTGCATCGCTGAAAGAACTAAAAGCTATCTCAAAGGTCGATTTTGAGAAGTGTTTCGAGGATTGACAGAAGTGCTGGCACAAGTGCATAATCTTCAATGGGGACTATTTTGAAGGCGACAACTTCAGTGTCGAAGAATAAATAAATATTTTGTTCAAAAAATTAAAATTATCGTTACTTTCTGAACACACCTCGTATATAACTATCATTTACAATGATTACCTTTTTGAAACAGGTTTTTTTTGTCTTTCTAAGAAACAAGTTTTATAGGTTACCAAAATTAATTTTTGTTATAAAATTTAAATGGAATATGTTTACAGTTTGAGACAAACCGCTTATGGAATTCAGGAACCGAGCACATTTAATAGTATCCGATATTGAAATTTCAAGTTAATTTTTTGAATCAATCTGATCACATTTAACTACCTGTAAATATTTACTGTATAATAAAAATAATTATATATTTTTTCTTACCTGTTAGTAAATACTAATTTCTTATCTTATATTATGTCATTTTTACATTAGTGTCATCCTAGCACAGCTGATTAACGTATTACCATGACTTAATAAAAAGGTCTTTATTTTTTTCATTTTTAAAAATGTAGTCTAAAAAGTAATCTTTTTTATATTTATTTTAATTTCTCTTCAATCCTTTTTTTTGAATTTATTAATTCATATTTTCCTGGTCAATATTACCTATACGTGCCGTAATGGCTTGAGTACAATAAATCTTGGTATTATACAAGTTATATCGGTTTTGACCTAGTTGGATGTGGCATTGGTACTGCTTGTTATAGTTAAAGAACTTGACATGTCACGTCAACTATTGTACAACATAGTTTCAACTCAATATAAACACAAAATATAAAACAATCTGTAATAAAACAAGCCTTAAGAAGTTTATATTCAATTTATGTATTCACAAAACATTATACAAAATTAACCACATCCATTCATAGGTATTTCTTCAAATAAATGTGGTAGGAAGTAGGAAAAATACCAAATAATACAATCCGAAAATGGATCTAATTTTTCAAAATCAGTTGATCTAAATTAAATTTTGATCGCATAAGAAAATTTATAACTAAAGTAGCTGAGGGAATTTTAATTAAATAAAATAAGGGACCTAGTCATTGTGTTAACATAATGTTTTTTAACTCGTAATTTTTGTTTTTGTTTCAAATATACAAATAAATAAAAATGTGAACAAACTCAGATAAATCTATGTAGATCTTCATACGCTTTTTGAATATTCTTAAGAACTGCATTTTAAATAAATTTCATCAAAATTGTAAAAGCGGAAAAAAACAAATTTAACCGCTTTTGATCAATAAAGTTTTAACATTAAAATAATGGTCTCGAAATATGGGCAAACTATTCTTATGTGTCAAATTATATTAAGATTTGTCGGACATTTAGCTTTCAGTAATGTGATCATACATTCACACCCACGCGTTTACAGAAAACAGACAGACAGATATACTTATAAGTTTAAACTAAAACATTTTTTTTGACTCTGAAATATTTAAAATTTAAATATACTTCAAAATCTGAAGAATATTGTTTTTTAATCACCGAAATTTTTTATATTTTTTTAAAATATGAAGTTAAAAATGTAAAACTAAAAAAATATGGACACCATAAATTTTTAAAAAAATTCAAAACAGTATTCAAGCCATTAGTTTTTTTTAATCCGACCAGTTTTATTTTGGTGCGTAAAATTATTTTGTGAAATTTTAAATAATTATTTACATTTATATTTTTTCCCACTCATTTCCGTTTCAATATGGCGGTTTTTGTTTTTAGCCATATCCGTTGTACACAGTTTTAGCCAAACTCATTGATTGCTTGTTTTGAATTTGGATTAGAAGCTACCTTGTAAAATACCCAAATGATAAACGTGTAAGATTGTCCTCCATTTACTTCCGATCGAAGATTACGGTCTCTGACTTATCAACAAGGAGAGTACGCAGTTTTGGCCAAACTCACGGACCGATTGTTTTGAAACTTTATGTAAGATATACCTTGTATAAAGCCCAAATAACGTACGCATAACTTTCTTTCCATTTACTTCCGTTTCAAGATGGCAGCCACTGATTTACGATAATGAGTGCACGCCGTTGAAACCAAAACGCATTATCTGATTGTTTCGCAATTTGGAACGTATACATTTTGTATTAATTCCAAATGACGTATGTATAACATTTCCCTATTTATTTTGTTTTCAAGATGGTGAAGCCGCCTCGGTGACCTAGTTGGTAGCGTACTAGACTTTCACCCCGAGGAACCGGGTTCGATTCCCGGCCAGGGCTTGGCATTTTCATACGCTATAAATCATCCCATCGTCTGCATTAGCCCAAGTGTGCACAATAGTCGGACGTTAAACACAAAAAAAATTCAAGATGGTGAACTCCGATTTAATGTTAACGAGTGTCCAAATTGTTTTGAAGTTTGGTACGAAGAGTTATATACGCCCAAGAGTACATACGTTGAGCGTGTAGCTGCCGGTTTTTTTCTGTATTACTGGTTGGAAGGCAAAAGCTATTTTTGACCGATTGAGAATGAGAATAAAATTTCCAATTGAGTTGGTTCAATAACATTTTTCGAAAATATTATCGGTTGAATTGGCCGAAAACGTTACGAGTGCTCAAATTGTATATTAATTAAGAATATACTGCGAGGTCTATTGTACTGGTCTTTAAGCTACTAATATTAATATAGAAATTAAATATAGACATGAAGTTTTCACAAATAAATTTTCCGTAACTTTTTAAACATTAATAACTTATGATTTAATTATATCGCTAAAGGTTAAATTTAATGAACTGTGTTTGATTTACTTGATCTTGAATCTTGATTATTTTGATTTGGTTTGAATCAAAACGCAAAGCGCAGTAAAACATAAAGTTACACAACCTATATTTTTGCATTGATTACAAGGTCTGACTCGACCGAAGTAACATTTCATGCTAACCACGCTAGTGTTGCTGCTAAATAAAAGTAGTGTTTTACACGATTCCCTCCGTCACAAGTCTTTATTTGGTTCGCTATCTGCTCGCTCTTTCTTCTATACATTGTTCACTAACTTTTACACATTTTACTTATTTGTGCAATACCACTGGCTGTACAGCGGTGTTGTCCTACAGGATTTGAAAATGTATTAATGTCAATAGAAAAATGTTCAGGTTATGTTAAACTGAACAAACAACATATAATCGAATGACCTGTGAACACCATATCGATCGATAGCACAGTAATTCAGACAGTGACCTTCTTTCTCCATATATATGTGTGCCTTGCAGTAATTATTGCAATAAACTCTCCGATTATAACTTCGTTTTGACAACTTAAACTGCAAAAAACCCTGACCCAGTAACTAAAGTGTACTTACATCGGTATTAAACATTTCATAACAATCTGTGTAGTGTTTTCGATTTATATTCCGGACGAATATATTTCATTTTATAAATGTAGATTGCAAATGTCAGCAAAAACAAAAATAAAGGAAAATTTATTTGTATATATGCTGAAAAAGTACTAACATGAAAGTGCAGCTGTCTCGTTGACGTGATAGAAGAGAATTTCACAAAAGAAAAAAAGCACACATTTTTCTCGTGAGCTTTTTAGAGAAATTTTCAATATGGAAAATTAACAAGCCATTATGGTACCTGTTATGATTAAACTGAAATCTGGAAACTTGGAATGAGCGCCTGATTCTTTTTGTTTTGAGTGATAGTTAAAAATGTGTGTGTTTGTGTGTGCGCGTGCGTGCGCGCACGCTCCTGTATATATATATATATATATATATATATATATATATATATATATATATATATATATATATATATAGCTTTCACTCAAGAGTGTCAATTCATCTTAAATTTGGGGGGGGGGCAAGCACTCCTAAAATTCAGTTTTGAGTAAGAAGTGGCCGTGTGATTATTGGGTGTCTCCAGAAATATTTTGACAATAAAACGTAAATACTGGGGTTAGATAGTCTAAACGTACAAATAATTTTATTTTTATAATGTAGATTTAATAGAAAATTTAAACCAGTTACAGAAGAAATTTCTTACAAGTAAACTATGTATATATTATTTGCAGGCAAATGTTTGTTAAAAGTTAATATTAAAGTTTAGATTTATAGTAGGTAGCCTACTTTAAACAATTATCAGTGCACTACATATTGGGGGCGACATCCCCTAGCATCCCAAATGGCGTCCCTGCATCAATTTCACAATTTTCGTCCTATTTAAATGTCATACAAAAATTAATTTCTGTAAAAGCTTTAAATAGTTTTCTTACCAATTGTTCAATCCTTTTAAAATTGGGAATATTTTTAATATTTTAGAAAAATCTAAACATTTAATATTAACACAAGTTTTATAATAATTAATTTGCGCCGATGTAATCAGCGTTACAATCGGTTAAAACTGCAATTTAATTCCTTGAATTTCACTACTACTTTAATAGGAATATTTAAAAATATGTATATTTTGATAATACATCGTTTATGTTGATTTGATTAAACGTTTGCACAAAAAATCGATTCTGGTCATAACTTGGACAAATATTTTCTACAGTAACGGTTTTAAACAGTTTTTATATTATGTTCAGTATAATGATCTGCCTTCCCTAGCTTCGTCAATTCTACTTTCGTTGGCGCGTTTCGGAGAACCTCCATCTTCAAAAACTATATCTATACTGGTCACCAATATTATGGCCCGTCCTATTTATAATTTTCTAGCTCCACCTCGTACCCCTCCTCTATTCAACACGTGTACATTAAACCTAACGTGCTCGCTTGTGATTGGCTCTTGAAAATCATACGTTTTCGCTGTCTTCTGATTGCCTCCTTTTAAACTTTCTCTTCAACGGTCGTCCTTCCTGTTAATTTTTGAAAAGTTTTAGATTTTTAAACGTAATATCTGCTTACGACGATATCTGTTCACTTATTATGTTTTCTCCCTTTAATTTAGATTTAAAAATTTCCAAGTTCTCTGAAATGTTCATACGTTTTCCTATTTCTACCATATGTAGTACCATTTCTCGAGGTATGTGTCCCTCTTTTATTAAACATTTAATAAGTCAACGAAAGCAGAACTGACGAAGCTAGGGAAGGCAGATCATTATACTGAACATAGTGATAATAATCCTAGCAGAAAAGAAGAAGAATATAAAAAGAACTTTTTGTATCCTCTTTAAATTTTGTTTCACCATCATAATCAGTGTTAAAATCTACAAAGATTGGAAGTTTAAAACGCTAATGTATGAATATTGTAATGCATATTATGAATGTTAAATTAGATTTTAAAAACAGTTTAAAGTAAAAAAAGTATTGTTTGAAATTTGCTTCTATCATGTCAACAAAATGCAACCTATTGCTGATATTTCTCCTTTTTTGCAATCACACTTTACAAAAGCAACCATTAAACCTTACGTGACTGTAAATACACCGACTAAACAAAATATGTATGTGTGTTTCCAACACTGTAGAGGACTTAATCTGTTATCGTGATTTAATCAGCGCAGACCCTTGTTAGAAATTCAATTAATGAAGACTAGTCACGTTCTTCAATTAATATTCAATTTGAAATTAAATTAAGATAAAGCGTTCTGATACACTGTCTGGTTTTAGATTAATTCAATAAAAATAATTACAATTACAAATTGTGTTACAATGTTTTGTTACAATTCCAGATCGAGGTATTGTATTGCAACTGTTAAAACAATTTGAATTGTAAAATAAATTTATTTATTTACAGCCTTTTTCAGTCGTGTACTTTTCTAATATTATATAATGTATTTATTACATTCCTGTAATAACTATTTCAAAGTATTACATTAGAATGATACGTAAAGCTATATAACTTTAAAATTTCAAAATAATATTAAGGAATAATTATTTAAATAAAATGTAACAAGTAATTTGTAACTTCATTAAAACACTTTGCAAATATGTTACATAAACTGTCTAACATTCAATTATTTTCGCACCAAAAAATCCTTCAATTTGCTTAAAATATCGAAATAGTTTGACCAAAGTTTTGTTCTAATTTTCGGTAAATCGAACCTAAAAGTAATGGAATTTACAGTTCAATAATAATTAGAAAAATATTCTTTTTTTTTTTTTCGATTAACCTCAAATATTACGTTTTAATACACTAGGTGCACAATGAAACGACGCTATTTTCTAATAATGTGACAGGTGGTCTAAGGGTGGGTGGAACAACCGTTGGCTCCAACACCCGGAAATTAGTAGGGGTGGTAGGGTTAAGTAATCAGTAGGGATGGGATGTTAGACGTGTAAACAGCGTGTGTTTGCTGTAAAGGCGTTTCAAAAAAACCTTCAATAGTTCCGTTAGTGCGCATCGTGTTTCCCAAGAGTTTGGTTAAACTCTGCATCATGCAGAGCTCTCTTTTGTCATCATCACCTTGGCCGGATAATTTTTAAACCACTGCAAGCACGACCCTGAAAAACCTGTGCAAAAAGAGGTTAGCTGTTTGTTGATAATATTTATCGGGTGTTGTAACATTCAGAAAGTACCCACATAAGTTAATACAGGGTGTACCAATATTTTGAGTGACTGATCTGTAAGAAGAATCGTAACACAATTATCCCAAAGAATTAACTATTAGCATCAGTACAGACCCACGATCTATAATAATACATTATACTTTCAATTTTGTTAAATATTATTGAGAGAAGTGAATGTAGAGTCAAAATTAATGTACGACTGTCGAAACCTACTTATTTTTCCTTCAGTATTTTTTGTAAAGCAGTAAAATGTTCACCGGTCATCCAAAACTGAGTAATGTTGGAGCCTCCTTGCAGTTATTGTTTGGTGAGCAGTTCTATCTTACTGAATAATCAGACCTTAATTCTATAATTAAAGTTTTTTTAAATTTTATTACATACAATTACAACTAGTCTAAGACTATCTAGCAATATTTTTCTGTCTACTGTCTTTGTGGTGAAAAAACGTCCAGAATCGCCCTTCACAATGCATTTACACTTAAATCATGTGTAGCAATCCTGCACCAAGTCAACAGGTTTCTTTCTCTTCAGTCTCCCCACTTGTGGTACGTTGCCCAAATCTACCACCTTACATTTTGATGCTCACAGAGCCTTGCCGCATATTTCCAGCATATTTTACCTCTTCGGCCACTAAAACACCTTCAAATCCCGATGGATATCTGCATTGCGGATATACCACGGTGCTCCAACAATACTACGAAGCACTTTGTTCTGAAATGTTTGTATTATTTTGATGTTACAATTCGTGCATCCCTACAATTGAATGTGGTAGGTCCAGACGGGTTTCAGGACTTGCTTATACAGAAGCAGTTTGTTATGTACGGACAATTCAGAGTTCCTTCCGATAATCCAATACATTTGTGAGTACTTCATTCCAAGTTGTTCGCGCTTTTTTTTCACGTGAGACTTTCAACGAAGTTTAGCATCCAGACATCCCTATATATTTAGCCTCGTCTGCATGCAGAACAATTTATTCGTTTATGATTACTGGCTGATACACATAATGCTTGTTAGTAAAGTTGACACGAGTTGATTTACCTTCATTCAGTTTAATTCGCCATTTTCTAGTCCATATTTCAACATTATTGATAGCTAATTGTAGTTCGTCAGTCTCTGTTTGAGTCATTTTAATTAAAGTTGAAGACGAAGAAAGGATGACAGTAAACTCCTAAGGTTAAAAATTAATATTTCTGCAGTTTATTCTGACTACTCTCGAAATAACGACTACCACACACTCTTCTGGCAATATGACGCAACTAGCCTTACCGCCTTAATTGCTATGGATGCACTAAGGACATTTCCCTGCAGGATCTAGACTTGCTCCTTCACGCGACGTAACAGTTCTGGATTATTATCTATGGTATACCTCAAGTTTAAACTTTATAAAGACCAGAGATTCCTTTTTTTAAAATGGGAATTCAAAAAGACCGATTTTTAAAAATTGTGACCGAATTCCCAGTTTTTGTAATAATCGTGGAATAAGACATTTTGAGGATGTAGAAAACTTTACGTTTTTAGTTATAATACTGAAAATCATAAATAGCTGGTTTTAACAACAAAAACACTAATTTTTCTATTGGACCTCAGATAAACTTCAAACGATATGCTTGTTAATATTACCAAATCAGTGCATGACTCTAGTCTCCAAAGATTTAAAATGTCAGAATACTTCCCAAGTGACGTAATTCGTTTCGTAAAAAGATGAAGATAAATGTGACCCTAGTTTTAGTTAGAATTATAAAAATTAGTACATAACAGCTGTAAATTGATATGAATGTACAAAACTTAATTAGTGTGCCAACAAAGGTGTTTGATCAATGGGATGCATTCATAACATTACATGTTGTATGCAAAATAGAATTAGTTACAAAATCATAAGTATATGATTAATTGTTACATTTTCGGAAATATGTTTTCATACTTTTAATAAACGAGTAGAATTTTTATAACTTGTTAAAAAATTATAATTTAATTACTTTAAAATTAATAGACTGAAATGCTAATTTTATGTTGTGTTTCTAAAATAAATATTTTTTTACAAAAATGACTTCAACGATATCAATATTTTAGGGCAATTTTTTTATACTTTCATTTTTTGATTTTTGATTAGATCAATATTTATTATTTATTCCGTGTTTTAATTAATTATGATTTTAATTATTTTTCGTTGGGGTGTTTATTTTCGAGTTGATTAATTTCAATGGCTTTTATTATTTTAAGTTTTTGGATTGAGTCTTCGACAATTATACCCAGGATTTCTATAAAACATCTTAATAACAATAAAGGTGAATTGGTTTTTGGATTGAGTCTTCGACAATTATACCCAGGATTTCTATAAAGCATCTTAATAACAATAAAGGTGAATTGGTTTTTGGATTGAGTCTTCGACAATTATACCCAGGATTTCTATAAAACATCTTAATAACAATAAAGGTGAATTGGTTTTTGGATTGAGTCTTCGACAATTATACCCAGGATTTCTATAAAACATCTTAATAACAATAAAGGTGAATTGGTTTTTGGATTGAGTCTTCGACAATTATATCCACGATTTCTATAAAACATCTTAATAACAATAAAGGTGAATTGGTTTTTGGATTGAGTCTTCGACAATTATACCCAGGATTTCTGTAAAACATCTTAATAACAATAAAGGTGAATTGGTTTTTGGATTGAGTCTTCGACAATTATACCCAGGATTTCTATAAAACATCTTAATAACAATAAAGGTGAATTGGTTTTTGGATTGAGTTTTCGACAATTATACCCAGGATTTCTATAAAACATCTTAATAACAATAAAGGTGAATTTGTTTTTATAATTGTATTACTTATATTTTTTTATTTATGTCTTTCAGTGTAATAAATTGGGTTTTTTTCGAGTCTAGTTTACATTAATCGATACTTACGTCAATCGATTAATGTAAAGTTGATAATTGTCAATCGAGACTTTATTAAGACTTTTTGTTTCTTGTATATAAAAATATAAGTTAGCTGCCCTTATAAGCTTTTTTAAAAACACAATTTTTACTTTGATCGTGGAAAAAATATATTTTAAGATTTTCATACATCTAACCGATTTGAGATTCCATTGAGTTCAAACTTTTATCAGTGTTTGTACGTCTTCATGTCTGAGTGTGCATATTTCTGTAGAGGAACTAGTTCACTGATTATGTTTAAATCTGATAAAATGAAGTTTGATTTGGTCATATTTTGGGGCAATATTTTAATGTCTCCCGTATGTTTCAGATTTACTAAAAAATTGTTCAAAAAATTGTCATTCTTTAGTTAAGGTATATAGTTATGCTATACATAATAAAAATATTTTCGTAAATGAAACTAGTATTTTGGTTTTTGTAGGTAGGTTTAGAGATTAAAATTTTTTCCAAAAAAAGCCACATTGTTAGGCATTTTTTTCATAATTTTGTTGGGTCGCATTATTTATCTACTTTGTTGTAATTTTACTCATTTTGTTTTCATTTTACACTTTTTAATAGGGTCCATAATAAACATTTTTCTTTGCTGAGGACCCAGGTTCGATTCCTGGCCAGGGCTTGGCATATTCATACGCTATAAATCATCCCATCGTCTGCATTAGCCCAAGTGTGCAATAATCGGACGTTAAACACAAAAAAAAATCTTTTATGATAAGCACGTTTCAATTCAAGGATTCTTCTATTTGATTCAACTCCAAATAAAAGAAAATTTATATAACAATAAATAATTCAATTTAATTTGTTAAAAATCAGTTTTTGTTGTTCAGTGTAACGATTTTTAAATAAAAATAATAAAATAACCATCTACAGTTAACCTATAAAATAACAACGGAAGTCAAGTTTTATTTTGGAAATTTTTTCTTACATTCGAAGCGTAATTTGTTTTTCACTTGAATGCTATAACACTGACTGAAATTTTGTGAAACCGGTTTAACTCCCTAACCAGACATTTCGACGAACAGCAAAAGCTAAACTTTATCAAAATATTTAAAGCTGATTGTTAACAAATCATTAATTTTATTCTTTGACCAATTTCTGTTAGTGTTTCAAAAATATAGTCAAAACAAACAGGCGTTAATGGTGAATTTCATTAAATTCGGTTAAGTAGTACAGTTTCACACGGACAGTAATCCAAGTCAGTAAAACTTTTGTGAAATTATGACACAAAAAGGAATGTGATGTGCTAATCAAAATCTGAAAATTGATTTTTGACTATCACAAAACGTTTTTTATATTTCAAATATTGGAAAAATAAAATATTTTCAAATTAAAGTCGTTACAAAAATCTCATTTTTACATACGAATACGAATAGAAAGCGAATTTTAACTAATGTTTCACTATTATAAATATGTAAGTTGCTCAATGGATATAACAAAACCAAAGAAGTACATCAGGACTGTCTCCCAAACACTTGTCTGAACCAATAACAAAGTTACAGGATTACTCCCAGGTACACATGAAATTAACTTTTATTTTGGTTTTCCAAAATACATTCGCATTTTTTTATCAAACGAATAATTTTTGAAACAATAATCCTATTTATAAGCACAATAAACATTTAAATACGTATACGATAAAACAGTGTATTCTTCAATCAGATAAAAAATATTGGCAAATTTTTAGATTCTTTGACAATCGATTACCGAACATTTTATTTTTCCCTTGAAAATATACGACTTTTTGAATAAAATAATAAAAATATTTCTTGCAGTAATTTTTTTGAAAATCGTATTTTATTATACTGGCATTGTTTATTTATCTTTTTATCACCTAACGGTTTAAAAATGAATTACCATATTTTCTTCTTTATTTGTTTCACGCAACTTTGTGATACACTAAATCAATCACTTTTTTAATGTTCTGTGCCTTCCTCGTAGCCCAGTATTGCTTCATTCGTTGTGATCTTGCTTTTCTTTCTTCGTCAGAGATTTGGATCGTTCGCTTGGATTTGACTTTGCCTTGGAACCGTTGTTTCTTGCCCTTGGTTATTGTTTTGGCTGTTTTGTCCAAGAGTATAGTGTTAGTGATTTGTAGTTCTGTTATGTCTTTCTCTGTATCTCTATACAAAAGTGGTTTGGTTTTTTTTATTGCGAAAGTAGTAAAATATTTTTTTGGTTAGTCTATTTTTGTCCATTCGGAGGATGTGCCCATAAAAATCAATTCTCCTTTTTCTTATTGTGTTTCAGTTTTTTGGTAAATACTTTCATTCCTGATGTGGAGTAATTGGTTGTTACGGAATTTGGGGCCTAAGTTTTTTCGTAATATCTTTCTTTCTTTGATCTCCAGCCTTTCAAGTGGGCCCTGGGTTGTGAGAGATAATGTTTCAGCTGCACATAAGGCTTCTGGTTTAATTACCATATGATAATGCCTTATCTTTGTATTCCAGGAGAGGGACTTCTTGTTGTATGTGTCTTTGGTAAGTTGGAAGGCTAATTCAACTTTATTTCTCCTAGATTCCATAGCATTTTTCTCTAGGGCGTTCCAGCTGATCCATTCCCCAAGATATTTGAATTCTTTGACTATCGCATTGTATTTTACCATATTGTATTAAAAACACAATCACTTTTTTAAACTTCTTTTTAAATCAACGTTTTATTAACCTTCTTATAACTGACACGAGTAGTTTTTAGTCCTTCTTTAACAGTCGAGTCTTCCTTTGCTCGTTAATTTGCATTATCAAAAATGTTTCTAAAATATTTACTAAATGAACCTGTGGAATGTAATTTATATATATATATTATGTGCTGTTACGTAATTAAAATTTATTTAATCAACATTCGTTGTACGTACCAAATTCCATAGGATTGCCAATTTTCTATAAAAACCGTTACACAAACTGTTTCTCTGAGTATGAAAATGTTTTTTAATACTATGCTCAGGAAAACGTATATTATTAAAGACAAAGTAAGGAGAAACTCAGATATCGGTGACACGTTAAGCTAGGCTGATACTAAAATATTTAACCCCACCTACATCACAGGAAGGACAGGGGTGACTGAGGTAGTTAAGCGTCCTGTGCTCTGCAAAGATGAAAGATCGTGTTCTTAGTCTATCCTTTGTCTTCATTAGTCTAACCAATAAACTTTATTATAATAAAAGGGAAAATCCACAAAATATTTAATTTGTTATTCTCGTAACAATTATTTAAATTGTACGCATTCAAAATGAAACAATTATATTAGACACAGTACAATAAATTACAACTATTATAAACTTTAAGTGTTAGGAAAATAACAAAATTTATTGTACCATAATATTCTTTGGAGAACGTAAGCAATAGCGTGCTTTACAAACATGCTATGCAAATTTTTGCAGATCGATGAACAATGTTCGTAAAATATCTTTCTCGGTATTATTTTAATTTACTGTAGAACTGTGTTGAAAGTGATTGGTGTATTGCTTTTTTTATGAAAACGTATTTATCATTAAGAAATAATAATTGAAACATTTCTATGAGAAATAAACTGTACACAAACTTCATTATGTTCAGTTATTTTTTCAAGTTTCCTTCGTAAAGAAAACAAAAAAAATAGGAAATAATTTATCAAAATCGGTTTATCGTATTTTGCTAAAAATTATTACCAAATATGAAAGAACTTAATTTAAGTTACTAAATTTTAAATAAAAGACATTTGTGGTTGAAAAGTATATAGATAAATGCAATAAGGTTTACTTTTTTCGATTTTCATCAATTGAGTCTTTAACAGGAAAATGTTTCTATTTGAAACACGTAGTGATTTTATTAGCATACACATTTCTGTAATATAAGATTTCACAATACTAAACACACGTTTAATAATATATCCAAGCATCTGATTTAGTAGAAAATTAATATATTTTTCGTCGTGACTTAATTTTGTTACGTCATATCACGCGTTTCAGAATTACAATAGCATCTTCAAATTCTCATTCCTAGTAATTCGTTAACACGTTATAATTTATACGAAAACACTGCACATAAAACACTACAGTAAATATATTATTTAACGTTGGGTGTGCATCGTGGTGTTTCTGAAGCGACTGTTTCCCCGAAGCCTCAAGTATATATAGTTGGAGGCTAATCTTTATTGATTTTCTCAAATTACTTTTGACCTGAAATTTAATTGGTTATTCAATAGGCGATTTGGTTCCTCTTTAAATCTTAAACGTCTTAACAACATCCGTAAATCTACCCTTGTTGCATGTATGCAGGAGCTCCTATGTGTTGTGTTTTTATATAAATTTTAATGTGTTAACAACCTGCTAGAATTGAGATATGAAGATGTGATGGTAATCCCGAAACGCGTCATATAAGACGTAAGTAAATCAAATTACAGACTGAAAAGATATTAAATTTCGTAAATATATTCAATTTTAAGAAGCTGCATAAATTACCATTTCAAAACTGGTTAAATATGCTATAAAAAATTCTCACCGTGTCAGATTTATTTTCGTGATTTTAATGGATTTTTGAAAAAAATTTAAATGCTATTTATGAGCGAAATCAGATTTTCAAGAAAAGTGTAAAAATAAGAGAGTTATTTTCTTGAGATTTTAAATTGCCGCTGTTTTGAAACAGTTAAATTTTGCTGTATAATAAGCTTAGGCTATACTTATTTATATAACTGCTAAAACGTTTAACAGGCCAGCACTATAACGGTTGCTAATATATATAATTAGCCAATAAATATTAGCTAGTAAAGGACTTGAAAGGTCTTCTAATGTTCTTTTTGGCAAAAGTGCTATTAATCGAAAAATAGCATATCAATAATTGCTTAACATATCTGTCGTGAGATACTCTTTTGTATTTTCCTCGAAATTAAAAAAAAATTAATTTAAAAATCATCTATATTAACATAACATCATGAACTTTTGTTTTCTTCATTACTTCAGAGTAGAAATGCCAACACTTCAGGACATATTTGACCTTGAAATCGGCTGGTTGCTGACAGAATCTATCAGCTGATTGATGATGTCATCGTCATCTGATATCAAGGTCAAATGACGTCAGCAATCAGCTGATTTCAACATCAAATTTGTTCTAAAGTTCCAGCCTTTCTACTCATCCGTCCAACACACAAAAGCTTACTGAATTCTTATTGCAAGAAAGCACCTTCGGTAGTCCTTTAAATAAAAGGTTTGCACAGAATTTATATATTTTAAAAGTTAAAACAGGTTATTGAGTACAATAATGTTTTTTTCTTGACAAAATAGGACATGTTATCCATTCTTCTAATTTAAATGAAGATCAAATGATGGAAGCAGTTAAAATGAGATATCATCATTAAATACGATTTCCAGTTATTAATGACATGTGCATCAGTACTGTTGCTTTGTGACGTTCTTTAACCTAAACCTTTAACTATTAATCGAAAAATAGCATATCAATAATTGCTTAACATATCTGTCGTCAGATACTCTTTTGTATTTTCCTCGAAATTTAAAAAAATGCTGTTATGAAAGGATTGCAACGCTATTCACAGAGATGAAATGAGATTTTCAAAGAAACGTTTCCAAATTTGAAACGGACTCGATTTTGAAACAGATTTTGAATTGAATAGATGTTTCTGAAAAAATAATGTCTTAGCTTATACCGAATAAATGTTAATGTCAAGTATGAACTTTATTGACGTAAATCAGCTTATGGAAATTCCAAATAATTGTACTTTTAACTAAGAATTGAACCTTGACCTTTGTTATGTTCATTTCCATAATTATGTGATATTAACAATTTTCAAAGTTAATTTATGCAGATTAGAACCGTGAAGTAAGATTTTTTTAAAGTAAAATAAAACGTTTTGGTTCTTTTTAAGTTTTTGTTGAAACTAACACGTCTAGTTATTGTAGAAATTGATTTTAGAACCACACGCGACCGAAATTGCAAACGCTTGAGTGCTTAGTAATACATTAGTTTTATAACGATAATATATAGTGTGTGTATATATATATATATATATATATATATATATATATATATATATATATATATATATATATATATATATATATATATATATATATATATATATATATATATAAAACATTTTATTGTTAACATACGTACAAAATAATATAGAATTGAAGATTCTTTTTATTTCTTCTTTTTTGCTAGAAATTATTGTCACTATGTTTAGTATAATGATCTGTCTTCCCTAGCTTCGTAAATTCTACTTTTGTTGACGCATTTCGGATAACTTCCATCTTCAAAAACTATATCTATATCTTCGCAGTATAGATATAGATTTTGAAGATGGAGGTTATCCGAAACGCGTCAACAAAAGTAGAATTGACGAAGCTAGTGAAGACAGATCATTATAATCAACATAGTAGAATTGAAAATGTTTACTTCTTTTCAAGTTAATGAATCCATGAAGACGGCTCCAATTGCTCATTTACAATGGAAATTCATAAATAAATTAATTAGCAGACCCTATATTTTCCGTAGCAGAATGATTTTTTTCTTCGTTCAATCGGGTTTTTCTTTAATTTAAGTTAATTTCATTCCAGAAGGGTTTCAAATTGTTAACGTAATTCAATTCTCGTAGCATTGATAATTGATTAAAGAATACACTTGTAGTAAACTTGGAAATGCTGTTAACGGAATTCGTGCAATTTCCGGCTACGCTTTGAAATGTTTAATTAGTAATTGACGTTAGTTAATTCTAGTTAAATACCAGCTGCGAGATTTAGTGTTTATTTCTTCAATAACATCCTTTAAATTTGTATAAATTTGTATGCATTTCTATGGAGTAACATCGATTAAAAGTGAATAACATCGATTAAAATATTATGTATTTCTATGGAGTAACATCGATTAAAACCGAATAACATCGATTAAAATATTATGTATTTCTATGGAGTAACATCGATTAAAAGTGAATAACATCGATTAAAATAGTATGTATTTCTATGGCGTAACATCAATTAAAACTGAATAATATCGATTAAAGTATTTAGTATTTATATGGTGTAACATCGATTAAAACTGAATAATATCGATTAAAGTATTTAGTATTTATATGGTGTAACATCGATTAAAACTGAATAATATCGATTAAAGTATTTAGTATTTGTATGGAGTAACATCGATTAAAACTGAATAATATCGATTAAAGTATTTATTATTTATATAGTGTAACATCGATTAAAACTGAATAATATCGATTAAAGTATTTAGTATTTATATGGTGTAACATCGATTAAAATTGAATAATATCGATTAAAGTATTTAGTATTTGTATGGAGTAACATCGATTAAAACTGAATAATATCGATTGAAGTATTTAGTATTTGTATGGAGTAACATGGATTAAAACTGAATAATGTCGATTAAAATATTTAGTATTTGTATGGAGTAACATTAATTAAAATTAAATAATATCGATTAAAGGAGTTAGTATTTGTATGGAGTAACATGGATTAAAACTGAACAATATCGATTAAAGTATTTAGTATTTGTATGGTGTAATATCGATTAAAACTGAATAATATCGATTAAAGTATTTAGTATTTCTATGGAGTAACATGGATTAAAATTGAATAATATCTATTAAAATATTTAGTATTTATATGGTGTAACATCGATTAAAACTGAATAATATCGATTAAAGTATTTAGTATTTGTATGGAGTAACATCGATTAAAACTGAATAGTATCGATTAAAGTATTTAGTATTTATATGGAGTAACATCGATTAAAACTGAATAATATCGATTAAAGTATTTAGTATTTGTATGGAGTAACATGGATTAAAATTAAATAATATCGATTAAAGGAGTTAGTATTTGTATGGAGTAACATGGATTAAAACTGAATAATATCGATTAAAGTATTTAGTATTTGTATGGAGTAACATCGATTAAAACTGAATAGTATCGATTAAAGTATTTAGTATTTATATGGAGTAACATCGATTAAAACTGAATAATATCGATTAAAGTATTTAGTATTTGTATGGAGTAACATGGATTAAAATTAAATAATATCGATTAAAGGAGTTAGTATTTGTATGGAGTAACATGGATTAAAACTGAATAATATCGATTAAAGTATTTAGTATTTATGTGGTGTAACATCGATTAAAACTGAATAATATCGATGAAAGTATTTAGTATTTGTATGGAGTAACATCGATTAAAACTGAATAATATCGATTAAAGTATTTAGTATTTGTATGGAGTAACATCGATTAAAACTGAATAATATTGATTACAGTATTTAGTATTTCTATGGAGTAACATCGATTAAAACTGAATAATATCGATTAAAGTATTTATTATTTGTATGGAGTAACATGGATTAAAACTGAATAATATTGATTACAGTATTTAGTATTTGTATGGAGTAACATCGATTAAAACTGAATAATATCGATTAAAATATTTAGTATTTGTATGGAGTAACGTCGATTAAAAACTGAATAATATCGATTAAAATATTTTGTATTTTCATGGAATAACGTCGATTAAAACATTATTTATTTCAATGGAATATTATCGATTAAAATAATATGTATTTCTATGGAGTAACATCGATTAAATCCAAATAATATCTATTAAAATATTCTGTATTTGTATGGAATAATATCGATTAAAATCGAATAACATAGGTTGAAACTAATAAAAGTACATTTTTATTCTTTGTTTAAAAAAAACTTTACTGTTTATAACGAATAAATGTAACTGTTGAAATAAATAAACTGTTAATAAAAATAAATATAATTGTTGTGTACACCATGCCCGCTGACTAATAGAAGCAAATTTCAAACAATACTTCTCGTCATCTGAAATTATTAGGACATTTGGACCTATCATAACATCAATTAAATTTGGATATATACGCATTTTGTATTTTAAAATTTTATTGAAAATTCGAAAATGAGTCGCAACCGAAGTCAAAATATTTTTATTTTAATTTATTTATATTTTAGGGCTAAACGATGGTTAATTACGATTTCAAAAAAAAACTGTAAAATGTAAGGTAAACAGTAACCAAATATATGGGTTCAGTTTTGTATTCCAAAAGTAATTTCCGTAAATTGCTATTTACCGAGAAATCAGAGTTTAAAAAATAACATTAGGTAAAAACAAAAATACTTTTGGAAATTCGCTTCCATCACGTCAGCCAGGCATATGCGTGCCATTAATATATTCAATAAACCTCATTAAATAGACGCTATTTGCGCAATATATAGTTATATGGATATGAGCACTTAGAAACTATTCCATCAAGATACTGATAACCAACTTATCGTTCGACAAATCACAACACGCTCTGCTACAAGTTCTCACAAACACTGGCTTTCAATCATGCCACAAAGTATAGGCTATGATTTCACCCAGTGTTTCCTTTACAACCGCAACATCTAAGTACAACACAACTGTACTGCATTCAGGCGTGACTCAATAATAGTGACACGCAGCTGTCTCGCTGACGTAATAACGGAGAATTTCTAAAAATATTATTTTTCTTACTATTTTTATTTCACACATATCTATAATCAGCATTAAAATCTGCTTCCACTGGCATCCGAATTACGTTGAAAATTTAAAAATAATTTATTTTGAATTAAATAAATTATCCGCTGTCTAATTTGAATTTTATAATCTCAGCTGATATGAAAAAAACAAAATTTTAATTTCTACAGTTGTAACTACTAATTGCACTGTAGAAATCATATTTTCGAAACAAATTATTAAAAAATTTTATGAATTTTTTAAGTTTTTTAAGTGCCGCCATTTGGAAATCGCTAAACAAATTTGGTTGGTTAACAAACTTGTTTTAATCGTTTATCAAAATTGGTTTTTGTGATAAGTTTAAATTGAATCAGTTAAAAATGTGGATGTTTTGAGTGCTACACACACACACACACACACACACACACACACACACACACACACACACACACACACACACACACACACACACACACACACACACACACACACACACACACACACACGCGCACTGGCCTGCACGCAAGCGCGCGATATATATATCCTTTCTTATTCACCCCCTACACAAGAAAGGAGACAGAACAGACGTGAACAACTAACTACAGAGGAATTTCTTTACTACAAGTTACTTACAAAATACTCTCAACATGTCTTCTTCAAAGAACACAAAAACAGATAGAATACAGAATTGGTGAGTACCAGTCAGGCTTCCGTCCGGGTCGCTCGTGCACAGAACAAATTTTCAACCTGAAAACAATATTGCAAGTAAAAGCTAAAAGGAATGTTCCACTGATCTGTACGTTCGTAGATTTTAAAAAAGCGTACGATTCCATTGATCGAAAATCTTTGTTTAATATCCTGGAAGAACATGGACTTGATCCTGAAACACTGCGACTTATCAGACAAACACTGACAGGCACAATTGCTAAGGTGAAATTTATGGGGGAAATTTCTAAACCCTTCCTGATCACAACTGGAGTTCGCCAAGGAGATGGACTCTCGCCTCTCCTTTTCAATCTGGTGTTGGACAAAGTTATCAGGGAATGGGAGAAAGAATTAAAAATTAAAGGGCACTGGAAACCAGTTCGACTTGGAAGACCTAAAGACAACACAGAAATCGCGTGCCTAGCTTTTGCAGATGACCTGGCCATACTCACAGATTATGAAACAACAGCGATTAAACAAATAGAAGTCCTAAAGGAATGTGCAGAGAGGGTCGGTTTACAGATCTCGTTTAAAAAAACCGAATTCTTCTGTACAAAATTAAATATTCAAGAACTAAACACAAAATATCGTAAGATAAACAGAGTCAAGCACTTCAAATATCTGGGAGAAATTCTTGAAACCACAGGTGGCGAGAAGGCTGCGCCAAAGGTTCCGCTACTGAGAATGAAGAGGGCTCTTGGTATAACGCGTGATATCTAAAATCAGACACTACAACACAGTCGTAAAACCGGAGGTATTATATGCAAGCGAGACGCTAGCACTCCAAACAAAAGCTACCATGGAGGGTATTTTGAAGGATGAACGCAAAATCTTGAGGAAGATCCTTGGTCCGAGGTTAACAGAAGATGGATACAGGTTGCACTCCCGGAAGACCACAGAGAAGATATCGAACCTGGCAGCAGATATCAGAAGAAGGAGGCTTCGGTTCTATGGACACATCAGTAGACCCCCAACAACGAGACTTGCCAACAGAATCCTTAAGTATATACAAGGTGTCAAATCAACAACGTCGTGGATCGCACAAGTCAGAATATACCTACATGACGCAGGAATAGACTCAACAGATGTTGAAGACAGGCGCGCATACAGGAGAAAGATGCTCTGTTTGAAGGTCCCAGAGAATGAAATCCTAAAGAGAGCAGGGGTAAAATGGACGGAGGAGCGGAAGAGGATCCATGGGGACAGGATGAGGGAGGTGTGGAGGATTAGAAGGAACAAGACATGAGTTGGAGTGCTTTGCGTGATCCAACAGGGTCTATGCGCAAATAATAAATAATATATATATATAAACGATTTGAATGTGTGCTTATTTCAAGGTCACGATTATATTTATCTTACAATAATGGCAACTGCAATAGCTCATTTTCCAATGGGAATTCGCTAATAAGGGCGTGGATTAATTATCAGCAAATGAAAATTATCACATGCAATCAAGTAATAACTCGTATTATTTGTTCGTTGTATTAGAATACTTAATTAAATCAATTGTTAATTTTCCGTTTTAATTAAAAGGGAAAACTAATAAAAACATGATTTCAAAATCACAATAAATACATAATTAAAGTGTTTGAAATTTGTTTATAGCACTCACTTTCAGTTACGTAATTAAATTTGTTTTCATTTTACATACGAAATATCGTTGCAATTTTTATTTGTATTGTTACCGGTGATATTTTGTACAGACAAATGTCAATCAATCGATTTAGGTTTGCATTTCAATGAATTATATCGATTAATATATGAAACCATTTCTTTAGTATTTTAGTATATTGCGTTAATATGGTTTTAAAACTGATTATTTTTTAAAATTATTATTTCATTTAACTTAGCTGTAGAATATCAATATTGTTACATTTTTTTTTATTTGTGTATTCGTTTAAGTTATCATTATAGCTTTTGCAATTGTCTTCCGTTTATGAAATTTCTGGCACAAATTTTATTTTTGTAATGCTTGAACTAGTTCGTTACCTTGAAAAATTCGTTTCGAAATATCAAAATTCTACAAAAGTTTTGAAATATCAGCTATTCAAGTTCTTTTGAACGTAAGGTTTCTTTTTAACCGAATATAACAACAGCATAAACAGAGTTGAATCTCGGAAGAATTTTTGTATTTACAAAAAAAAACTTTTACTGTTAAAATATTAATATTGTTTAAATTATTGAAATTTTATTTTTTTAAATATTTAAACGTAAAAAATGAGAAATTCAACAGCAGTTTTAGATATTTTATATTGTAAAATACACAGTCATTTATTCTTATGTTCTTTCGTGTAACATTTTTTTAATTTCGTTAATTATTTTATTAAGTCAGTAAGATTTTTTTTTATGTTTAACGTCCGACTATTGTGCACACTTAAGCTAATGCAGACGATTGGATGATTTATAGCGTATGAAAATGCCAAGCCCTCGCCGGGAATCGATCCCGGCGAAAGCCTAGTACGCTATCCACTAGGCCTCCGAGGCGGCTAAGTCCGTAAGATAACTGCTAACTTGAAACAAAATATATTTTTAAATGAATTGAGAAATAAAAACATATATTAAAAGAATTAAAATCCATCAATAATACAACACAAGAGTGAGGGTACTTTTAGGAAATTTTACCATAAGAATATGTGTCATTCATATACTTTCAGTAACAAAACAAGAACTTTATTTTTTTATTCCCTTAGTCCTTAACCCTTTGACTTCAAAGTACAACTGGGTTAGATATTTTTACAGTTTTCTTTAGTTAGTTGACACTCACAAGCTCAAAAGTTTCCAAAGCTATCTTAACCGTAGTTATGTTACTGACATGGAAACACACGGAGGTTATAAAAGGGCCAGAGGGGTGGAGATTGTTTCCTTTCCTCGGTAAAATAGACTACAACAATTTGGTTTGTTTATGCCTTCCTCCAAACTTTATAAAAGCATCAAAAAAACAAACCCCATGCTTGATCCAATATCTGTATTTTATGAATTTGCTTATTGAACATGAAGAAGCATTTTCTTAGAAAACTGTTTCTTCTATTATTTATTGCACTGTTAATAACACAGTACTGACAAGTACTTTTCATAAGTTTTGTCAACTATCGATCTATTTAGTCGGATGACTTATAAGCTCTTTATAGATAATGTTTTGTTTAAAGTTGGTGTAAAAACGTCACGTATAATTTGGTTTACAAAAACTTATGTTAATAACGACTATTTTATTGTGTATTCAGTAAATTTAAAATATTAGAAATATTCGCTGCAGCTGTTTGGCTGACGAATATTTTAATTAATAGAAGCAAATTTAATTAATTAATTTAATTTAATTAGTTAATTAATTTAATTTATTTGAACAAATAATTTAATTGTTAGAAACAGATTTTCTAACAATATTTTAATATTTTACAATCATATATAAATATTATTTCATCGTCATTACCTGCGTTAAATCCTTCGTGCATTATCATTTTCGTTTTTAAAATTAAAATCAAAATACTTAAAATGAACCCTGACAGCCGTCAAATAAATTTTCTTAATATTGTTTGCAATATTTAAATTGATAACTTATGGCACCTTAAAATGCTTCTTATGATTTATCACTATAATTTGAAAACGGTTACTTAAAAAGACAATACTTTTTCGATTGCTTCAAAATGGCGATAGTAGAAAATTATGAAACTTTCATTACTTTTTTCTTCTTCTTTATTTGTTTCACCCAACTTTGGTGTACACTAAATCAATCACTTTTTAATGTTCTGTGCCTTCCTCGTAGCCCAGTATTTCTTCATTCGTTGTGATCTTGCTTTTCATTCTTCGTCAGAGATTTGGATCGTTCGCTTGGATTTGACTTTGCCTTAGAACCGTTTTTTCTTGTCCTTCGTTTATTACTTTTTTATTATAAGTACGTTTTTTGGAAAATTTCGTTTCACTGTTCAGCATTTTTATATTTGAAATAGTAAAATAAAAATTAACCACATCCTAGAACTTGATGAAGCATCTTAAAATGTATACGGGCCGAGCATACACACACACACACACACACACACACACACACACACACACACACACACACACACACACACACACACACACACACACACACACACGAATAAATATAAAATATGGGGTTCGATTTCATTCAGACTTAACAGAAAAATCGATTTTCTGAATGGAATAAGTATAGACGTTTCAACATTTTTAAAATATCAGTAATTTCAATCGTATCGAGCATTAACGTTCCTATAAATTAACGAAAGTTAATAACTATACGACACCGCATTTCCTATGAAGAAATCGTGTTATAAGTTAGAGATCGACCTTTTTAATAAGACAGACTTTCCGTACTGTGTATTAACATCGAAACTACAGTGCCGTCAAGTGTGTTGCACCGTGTTGCCGACGCCGCTGCTTGCAGGCTCTTCAGTATATTTTACCTAACAAGTAGAACTCGCTTAATTAAAGAGAGATTATAATTAAAATATAAAGTTAATTTGGATTAGTGTTGTTCTTAAAGGTTTATGTCCAAATGCCCTTTTTATTATATGGATAGAATTTAAGGAGCGGAGGATAAAATTTGTGACTCAGATTTTATCAAATTTTAAAAACCGTGTTTTCAGAACTGCAATAATTCACAGAATTTGGTCATAGTGCAAATTTTCATTTTATTTGGGTGCATTGCGCCTGCAAGCAACGGCGTCGGCGAGATATACACACGGTGCAACACACTTGACGGCACTGTAGTCTCGATGTTAACACAGTACGGAACCTCTATGTTATTACACAGGTCGATCTCTAACTTATAACACGGTTCCTTCACAGGAAATGCGAACCTCGATGTTAATAAATCTCTAGGTTTTTACACCGCCTCTAAATTCCGAAACTACAATTACAATTATTGTAATTGTATTTCAAATTACAATAAAAACAGAAACGTTAATCAGGTTTGATTTTTGTTAGAAGTTGAACATACGGTCAAAATGTTTTTTTCTTATTTTAAATTTAATCTGAAAGTATACTACACTTGTTGATGCCGATCTGATTCAAACTTGCAGAAATAATTGTTTGTAATAAATGAAAAAACTGGTTTTTCAGTAAATCGGTTCAGCCAATTCAAAAAGCGGGCAGTTCAAATTTTTTTCCAGTTTTTTTGTGTTCCACAACTTAAAAATTTTTAATTCCTTATCGTTAATTATCATAAGTAAATATTTAACTGTTCATTGTCATGGTAAGATCCAATTTTAATAAAATGTCAGACATAAAAACTACTGATGCAAAAAATTAACTTTAGTGTGAATTTAATAATAATTATTAGTAAACCTGAATTACTATGATTTTCTAAGTGCAAGTGTTTACAACACAATACACAGGGTTTGATAACTAAGCAGGTGAAGTCGCCACATTGTGAATTGAACCACTGATCAAGTTATATTGACAAAACATTGTATATAAATATCAATAAAACCACAACTGCAAACGTTATTTCTCTTTTCACACAATAATCGCTGTATGCAATTGTCTCGCTGAAGCGTTTAAATGGAATTTGCAAAAATAATGTTTCAGTCATTCTAATTAGATATATAACAATCAGCGTTAAAAGTTCTCTTACAAATTTTCAAAGAAATACGAAATATGTCTTTAAAAATTCGTAAAATAAAAGTTGTGATTTTTTTTAATATGATAAAAATAGCACGACTATTTTTAATTTTTTAAAGGATTTTGCTTGCTAATTTAAAAAAAAAATATTATTTAAAAAAATATATTTTCGACAAGATTCAATCAAAACTAACTAAAAATGTTAGCGTGAAGTACTTGTTGTACATAATCCCTTTTTCACGCACACACACCTCGAAAAGGTAATCAATACATTTATATTCGTGTTTAAATAATCTTCGAAAAGTGATTTAATCCATGGTCTGGGCTTACTATGATGGTGGCTCATTTCCAACAGCAATCCACTAATATGATTTCAAAACTAGCAACAAAACCATTTACTCAGAGTTCAAATCAAATCGGATAAAAGTGATGCTAGCTAACAATCATAAATTTGAAGCAAATATTCGAAAATGTTTCGTTAAAAAATTAAATGTTTTTGTTAATATTTTTCTGCAGAAAAGTGTACAAAAAGAATATACAAACACGTCAAAAAATCATTTTTACTACAACCAATCGATTTTTTTACTTTTCGTTCTCTTCTATCATCGTGTAAACTTGTATTTCTCTTTATAACATATCTGTACATCATGACAACAAATAGAGTAGTAATAAATTGTTCTATATATTTCGATATTTAAATAATTAACATCAACAAAGCGCTTGAATGCAGTAACACAATAAAAAGACACATTAACAAAGGCGTTACCTTTAATTCTGTGTTGATGTTTCGCCAACGCTAAAGTGACTACCATGAATAAAACATGTAACTCCATTTTCATGGTTTCCACTAAAAGTGCACACCGACCGCAAACACGTTAACCGACAAAACTAATTCCACTAAACGACGCACTCAACGTTTTGTTTCCAAAATTAAGTAGCACATCGTGTTACGCTCGCGAAATTTTAAAGCGTTTGAAGAAGTAAATGGCGGAAATCAAAAGGATTAAACCAATCGTTCGAATGTGGTGATATTGTTGCACCCGAGAATATAGGTTTAATTATTATTTTGTAAAAAGAAAATAGATTCAATAATATTTCTTAAAAACAATCTAGTACGAAGTGTATATTACTTTTCAAATTTTTTACATAAAAAAATTAATTCCTTTTTTAAATTTCACTTATAAAAACGATTTTTTTAGTTTTAATAAAACTTCTCAAAACGTAAATTTTTCATGGCCATTACTTACACAAATGAATTATTATTATTTTATTTAAAAAAGCCTATAATTTTACTACTGAATAAATCATCTATTTTTTTCCAAATTTAGTCTTAATATTTTTTAATTAAAGCAAAAACTTATAAATGACATTGGCGAAATGGTGTAATTAATCTATTAAATCACAAAACGTCATTCGACTGAAGGTAATATACACAATATATATATATGACACTTCACGATGTTGCGCGCCACGTTACCTTGTCACAACTATTTGCGAGGGTTATAGCGTTGTACTCGTGCACTCGAGGGTTAGGCGATACTGACGGCTTGTAACCCGCTTTGTACAGCAGCGCACCTACCGGCAGCGGCGTTAACTAACCAGCAATGCTTCCTGTAAGATTCCCACTTTACCAACGAAATGAATGTAGGCTGTAAAGTTTCACGCTTTTAAAACTTTTCTCGCGCAAATCATTTTTATATTTCGATTTAGCTAAACGAACCAAGATGCACGGTTTTTTGTTATAAATGAGGGCGATTTATTTTCGAATAACTTTAAAGTTGACAGTAAGATTCAATAGATATTATCGAAATAAGTATGAAATAGCAAACATATAAACATTGAATTTGAACATAAAACAATTAGTTTTTACAATGTAGTTTTCATTTCTTATTACTAAATTATGATTGAACCCATTAAATTCTATTTTATACCATGAACAAAAATATAACACTTAAAATTTATGTTGGAAAATAATTTTATTTAATTTTAAGGCGAAAAGCACATAAAGGCTATTATCGCCTCAGTATATGCAAGTGTGAGTGTAAAATGTTAAAGTCGTAAGTGTAGTGTTGTAAGTGTAAGTGTTTGTTAGACTCGGGTACCGCGAGGGACGTCTAAATCCTCTCAAACGCGGGGAGTAAAATAAACGTATAACATTAGTAATTAATTAATATATCTTAGAAATATTTTAATACGAAACACTAATTATTTTTCTTTGAAAAAGTCAGTACTCATCATTACTGATTATTTTTAAAGTGGTTGTAATCACGGTGGAGGCAGCTTGAAGAGAATTAACGGATGGTTTATTACCTCTAGCTCGTATATAGTCATGTCGTACACACACACACACACACACACACACACACACACACACACACACACACACACACACACACAAACACACACAAACACACACACACAAACACACACAAACACAAACACACACACACGCACACGCACACGCACACACACACGCACGTACACTTACACTTACACTTACACTTACACTTACACTTACACTTACACTTACACTTACACTTACACTTACACTTACACTTACACTTACACTTACACTTAACATACACATACACATACACATACACATACACAAACACAAACACAAACACAAACACAAACAAACACAAACACAAACACAAACACACACACACGCGCGCGCGTCAAAGGTAACGTTTTCCTATTTACCCTCCATTGTACATAAAACGTATCTTTTTTCTGGTGTTTATCGTCCGACTATTGTGCACACTCGGGCTAATGCAGACGATGGGATGATTTATAACGTATGAAAATGGCAAGCCCTGGCCGGGAATCGAACCCGGGTCCTCGGGGTGAAAGCCCAGTACGCTACCAACTAGGCCACCGAGGCGATTTTTTTTAACAACTGTATTAGCGTATCTTTACAACTGTACAAAATCAAAATATTCAACCATTGCCCAGCCGCACTAACTATCACCCTGTAAGTGCTTAAATATTTAATTTAAAGAATACCAATAACTACGCGCCTGCAGCGAACTAGAATAAGCTAGGTCTTGCAACTTTGCTTCAGGACAAATGCACATAAACCTGGTATTATAATTTTCTGAAACCTTTCCCCTTTGCTGGACTGGGGGATTATAGATTCAAAGACTGTATTTATAAATAATTGCTCGTAACCAAGTTGCTCATTAAATTACTGTTTTATAAGTGACAAGTCAATGAATAAAAACTTATTTATTTATCTCTAGCTTATAATTAATCTAAACTCGCACAAATTATTTTCTCCTCAATATTAACTCCTTCAAATTATAATATTCTGTAGAATTATTACATTCTAACAATTTCTTATTTACTAAAGCGTCCTTTCTTAAATAAATTTCAAATTAAAAAGTTATACCTAGTTCTAGTTAGAGTGGTATTATAGTTATAGTTTAGAGTTGTAGTTTATAGTTATAGTTTATATTTATAGTTGTAGTTTAGTTTTAGGCTAGTATTTTATAGTTAGAGAGCTCTTATAATTATATCTTATTTAGTCAATGCAAATTTGTACACACACACACACACACACACACACACACACACACACACACACACACACACACACACACACACACACACACACACACACACACACACACACACACACACACACACACACACACACACACACACACACACACACACACACACACGCGCGCGCATATGCATGCGCGCGCAGGCGCACACACACACACACACACACACACACACACACACACACACACACACACGAACACAGTATAAATCATTTTAATTATTTTCATTACTACAATTATATGTGATTTATTAAAAATTATAAAAATCTACTTAATAATTATATTTTCTCTTATAACGTGTCAATACATATTTTATAATTTTGCTCTTTTAATTAAACGTAATGTTGGTAAGTTGAAATTTTTGCCAATTATTGAATAGTTTTACAATTTATAGTTGAATAGTTGAATCAATTTACAAAACTTAAACCTGCATAAAATTACCAACATTTAACATTGAACAATCAATTTTGTTCAAAGTAGCTATCGAGTTTGTCTCATATGTAAATGAGACACTGTTACACTACCAGGTTATCTTGATGGTAATGTTTGGTCGCGATGACGTCCTAATTGGGTACTTTACTTCCGATCAATGGTTCTAGATCACAGAAGCACCCTTTCCTCGTCAGCTCTCCCTTTGGCGAAGCCCCAATACTCCGTCAGTCTCTATATTCCGTCGATATTCAGTCTCTAGATTCCGTCAGAATCTATATACAGATTCTGCAAGAATCTGTAACTTTTTTATCTAGTTTGGTTGCCAGTTTTACTTACTTAACGACCTATCTTACTTATTTAGATAAATGCGTGACTTATCAAGTTTGAACTAACATATTATTTTAAAGCAATTTTATGATTGATGCAAAAATCGCAATTTAAGTATCAAATAATATCAGTACAAATATAAAAATTTAAAAAAAAAATAGATAACATTTCTCTCCTTTCATTGGGGGTTTATTATTATTATTATTATTATTATTATTATTATTATTATTATTATTATTATTATTATTATCATTATCATTATCATTATCATTATCATTATCATTATCATTATCATTATCATTATCATTATCATTATCATTATCATTATCATTATCATTATCATTATCATTATCATTATCATTATCATTATCATTATCATTATCATTATCATTATCATTATCATTATCATTATCATTATCATTATCATTATCATTATCATTATCATTATCATTATCATTATCATTATCATTATCATTATCATTATCATTATCATTATCATTATCATTATCATTATCATTATCATTATCATTATCATTATCATTATCATTATCATTATCATTATCATTATTATTATTATTATTATTATTATTATTATTATTATTATTATTATTATTATTATTATTATTATTATTATTATTATTATTATTATTATTATTATTATTATTATTATTATTATTATTATTATTATTATTATTATTACTGAAAAAATGTACATCTACTAGAGTTATTGTGTGAGTGTTTACAATTTTAATATAGGCCTACAACGGAACAAGTTTTATGTCTTTTATTTGGGATTTCAAAAAATCAGATGCTTACATTCCCGTACAAGTATTTAGGTTGATTTTAAAATATTTTCGTTATACAACAATTCGCGTAATTTAAAATTATAAAACTTACTTTGAAAAACAGGCTACCTATTGGAACAGCCATCAAAGTAATACTCACAACCAAGGCCTTAGAATTAGTGTTTATTATTATTATACAAAAATAATTAATTTGAATGGTTGTTTTATTTTTTTTTTTTTTTTTTTTTTTTTTGCTAGCAAAACACTGATGGGGTTGTCATCGTCGTTACTCAAAATAAAAATATAAAAGAACGAATAAAATATAGCAAAAATTTAAGTTTAATAAGAAAACAAACAATAAACTATAATAGCAAAAACAAATAAATAAAACAAAATAAAATAACAGTTATAGATATATGCCTAAAACTAGTTAACAATAATATGTCTAAAAACAACAACATACACAGAAATTATTGTAGGGCTGTAAATTAATCCTACAACAATAACAAGACAAATAGAAGAAATATAAACAAATATAAAACTAAATAACAAAATAATAACAAGCAAAAAAAAAAATTAATTAATACAACAGCAAATATAAACAATCTTTTCAGGGCTGGAAAGGGGCCCCACCACAAAAAATATAAATTAAATTTTATTTAAAAAATGCAGACGATGAAGGAAGTCTAGTATCCAGTCAACGACCGAGGCACTGTCTCCCAACATCGTCTTCAAACATTTGCTCAAACCACACATAACACGCAAATTTTGGAAATCATCACAATCGAGCAATATATTTTTTATTGTGATGGTTTCCCTACAGAACTCGCATTCAGGTGGGTTCCCACCTCCCATCGGAAATCCATGCTTTAGCAAGGAATGACCAATACGGAGACGGGTGATCACCTCCTCTTCCCTACGACTTGCTCGTATTGACGACCTCCAAGGACGAACAGTATTTTTAATTACCCTCAGTTTATTGTTATCCGTAACTGAGGTTTTATATATATATATATATATATATATATATATATATATATATATATATACACACACACGTGTTGTGTGTGTGTGTGTGTGTGTGTGTGTGTGTGTGTGTGTGTGTGTGTGATAACGTTCTAACGCTCGTGATGTGGGCTTAATTCTTATTTTATTCAAACTTTGAACGACATTTTTCTCGTAAAAATTTATGTAATAATTTTTTTAGATTTATGTAATAAAATCCATTTAATGGTTTCAACATTGCAGATCTTCAACATTTAAAAATGTAATACCTTTTCATCATAAACCTTTTTGAAAATCTGATTTCACTATCGGCGTTAAATAGTCACAAATAGGACTAGTAAATTAATTTTCTACTTTTAAGGATCTCTATAATAATTCTACAGTTGTCAGTAAATTTTCGTATTTCAATGTAAATTTAAAAAGAATAAATTATAAACTAAATTTAAAATACGAATTTCATAGTACTCAAAATAATGTTTGTTTTTTTATTAAAAGAGAAACATATTTGTGCATAAAAGTTTCTATTATGGGTTGAATTAAATTGTATTTTTCCAGTTATTTTAGCAAGGCAGTTGCATGCCGCCCATTATTATCTATTACAGTATTTTAAAATTGTTTTTCATTTAATTGTTTTTAATATTATAAGCTATGACAAACAATTTTAATTTCATTTTACCTTTTGTTATTCGAATTGACATAATATATATAAAATAATATATTTTATCCACTAAGTACGTTTAAGAAATTATTTTAAATTTTCGTAAAAATATGTTTTATTTTATCGACTTTAAAAAATATTTATTCTAAATATCTTGTCAGGATTTGTGAAAGAAATTGTCATAATTTGTTACTAGTTTGACGGAAATATTTTGTAAAATTAGACATAACGAAATAAAAAAATTATATTAAACGTATCGAAAAGAAAAATAAGCAGAAGTGTTAGCGAAATAATAAGTCTATTTTAAAGAACTGAATTATAGTAGCCTTTGAAAAAATGTGTAATGCACCAAATAATGTAACAAAAAATACTAAAAGAAAACATGAAAATTATATGATAAAACAAAAAGCCGAAGGCATTAACAATAGCACTGCTGATTGCCGCAATTCATCCTTGTAGTAAGCTATTAAATAAAGTGTAACAATAAAGTGTAAATGTACGTGATTTGGAAGAGTTGGGAGGATTTACATAATGAAGGGGAGTTACACAGGGGTGTATATTGTAATCCTGCAACAGATGTTCCTTCAGGCACTTATCCCTCAGGACGAAGCGCCTTCGGGTGTATTATTAGGATAATTATTTACGCAACTTGTTATTTTGATTTTAAAATATTCTGCTCTCCTTAAAATTGGATATATACGTAAAGTAATATTAATTTATTAAATGATATTACTTTATTTATTGTAAATAGTTACGTGTTAAAATGTAAAAAACAATATTATACCTTAGAATTTTTTATATATTTGAAAGTACTGTTTAACAATTTTTTTAAATATATACTAAAGAGAAAACAGAGAGTTGAAATGGGTTTTAGAGAAAAGTTAAAATAAATTAATTTTATAATGAATAAAAACAGGATATTTAGCGTAAGTACCATTATTAATAATAATAATTATTATTATTAAAAAGAAGAATTTATAAGAAGCAATATTGACTTGGAGTAAAAAAACTAATAAATATGAATATTTGTTAACATAATCTAACAAAAATTATTAATGCTTAACAAAAAGTTTGTTAATAAAAGATCTCAAAAATAATTCACGATAAACGTTGTCGTCACAATTACAATATCAGTTTTCCATTTACCAACTGATATTTACTTATATTCCAAGTATAAAGTAGGACGTGGTGATCTTAAAAACAAAATAAATTTTGAAATATTGATGGACGTACTGGTTTTAGTCCATAAAATAAATGTTTTTACTGAAATCCACTTGTATGTCTGTGCAAATAGCTGTATAGGTTATCAATACTAATTAACAGAATAGTACAAACAATACCAAATAAACTACTTAATTCTTTTTTAATTTATTTTTCAAAAATCGATTTTTTAAATTTTTATACAAATTGCTCAAATATAGTTTATAATATTACAAAAATAAAATACGGGTTTGGAAATAGCTAAAACAATCCCGTGAAGTAACTATAAAGAACTAAAAATTGTTTTAGATTTTTTTAAAAATTTGTTCATCTAGTATTTCATATATTAGGACTGAGATAAATACATAACAGAAATCAGTTTTCCCTATTTCACTGTTTGTAAATATTTGTTTATATTTTTACCGAAAAGAAAAATATATTGTTTATATAGAAGCAATATTATTGTACAAAACCTTGTAAGCTTAATAATATATATAACTTTATGAGCGTATTATAAAATAAATAAATATAAAATATATTATTACCTTGTGATAATAATGTAACATTACGAATAAATTGTTTCTTCAGATCCGTCTTTCAAACAAACTTTCCTAAACTAAGACTATTTGTATCAATTGGAAAATAAGCTATACGAGCTTCTATCATATTAAAACTTAGTTTATAAACTAGAGAATGGGATTATAAAACCCAGGCACTGCTATTGACTGACCTATTGTTCAACTAATCCTCTAAAGTACTAGTTCAGCAGATTGGTGCCTCAGTAAGTTCCAACAATCCACTCACTAGCTAATCCTGCTGGATGTCCCTAGGTTCCTGGAAATAAAAACCCCTTATCTTCTACTAGTATGAGCCTCACAATCATCAATGATGTGTTCTGTACTTTCCTCCTCTTTACTGCACAGTTTCTCCGTGGTACCCTATCATTTTCATGTGCACCCTCAGACCACAGTGGCCAGTAATTATCCTCATGATTTTGCTGAGTTTTTTTCTGCCCAAGACGTCTGCCACCACTTTAAGTCTTCCATAAGAAACCTTACACAAAATGCGCTTGCTATAGGAATGTTCATGAGGTTATTCCATCTTGCTTATTGTTGCTTGTTTTTGTTTGAGTGTACAGATTTTGGGTTTATTAAAGATTACTCGTTCCACATAACATACCTAAGTTAGCCTCCAAAGCAGGCAAAATATATTTTTTTTTTTAAAAAAAGTTTAGTAACTATATCTTTACCGAATTGTAACTTTATAATAAATAAACTCTGATCAACGACCATCTGAAAATTTTACTTGGGTCATAAATTTTCTCTAAGTATACTGAGTTGGTAAATTTTACACTTATCACAACTACATTGGGGTTGCTCCACAAAGAAGGCAAGATTATTATCCATTATATTATTTTTTAATGACAGTAAATTTATAATGAACAAACTATAACTTTAATACTAGTATATTCAATACAACAACCATCTGCAAGCAATAAGTTTAATTGGGAGATTATAAATCAGAACAACGTAAATTTCAATGGCCGACACTGTCATTGTAGTAGAAGTTCCGTCCTACTTAATCTGCATATACAGGAAGGGAGACTAATAACATTAGCCTACCCTTAATCAATGTTACAATAGTAAAGCCCAGAGCTGAATCAGACGGGAAGTCGTCTCTTGGAATAACTGACAGTTTCAGTGGGAATTATTTGGGCAAATTCAAAATTATTTCATATTTACATCTGTATGAATGTGTTATTAAAAAATAAATATAAAACGTATAATTACGTTGTGATAATAATTTAATGTTACGAATAAATTATTTATTCAGACCCGCCTTGCAAAAAAGCTCTGCTGAACAAAAATATGTTTTTATTAATATGTTTAAATTTCAAAAATAACTATTCGAGCTGATTTCATGCTAAAACTAACTCCCTTAATAACAAACTCACAATACCTTATAACAAAAGCGAATCTTGAACTATATATCAATTTTCAAGCTTAAATAATGTTTATATACATGTGCGTGTGTGTGTGTGTGCGCGCGCGCGTGCGTTCCACACATTTTTAACATGCTCGTATTCGTTATTTTAGTCCGATTTGATTCAAAGTTTGACATAAAACACGATTTTGGGTACTAAGTTGAACAAGTTTAACGGCGAAATTCGGTCAACAATTTCAAAATGGTGATTATACCAAATCTTTGAAAATACTCGTACGTAACTTTTCTGTTTTAAATACTTTTCGCAGTCTGGTTCCGCCATCAAATTCAGTGTCAGAAAGTCGAAAAAAGACACTTTGAATTTTCAAAATCTGAAGAAATATGCAATTTAATTAGATGGCGGTCAGGGTTCATTTCTGAATTTCAGTGTAATTTAAAAGATTAAATGCTACTCCACGAAGATTTCCTTTGCTGATTACTACGGTGAAATTAAGGTAGGCTGAGATGAAAAAAATATTTTGGAAAATTTGCTTCCGTCGTGTCAACGAGACAGCTGCTTGTCGCTGTTATTTCCAATTAGATTGCAACACAAAGAATATACAAGTATTTTTTTAAAACATCTTTGCTTACGTTTCTTTTAAGAAAGTAACTTTTATAGAACGATAAGTGCGTTATAAAATTTTTAAAAAATGAATAAATAAAGATATAAGATATTTAACAATCTGACTGAAAATATAAAGGACGTACGTTCACGGGAAAGCGTTCATGACGTGGGATATCACCTTATGACCTTTGCAATGCATTTACTGACTAAATAAATAATAAGATTGTCTATAACCACTCTTGCAATCACACTGCAATCACTCTTGCAATCTCCTTTGTGGTTGTAAGGGTGCATCTAAAATGTAAATGGCCAAGCAATTTAGTTTGATAAAGTAGAATTACACCTGCACGTCAAGTGTAATTTGAACTTTAACATGGACTTGGCTTTACGGAATTACATTCTGTACTTAAAATATATATATATATATATATATATATATATATATATATATATAGAGAGAGAGAGAGAGAGAGAGAGAGAGAGAGAGAGAGAGAGAGAGAGAGAGAGAATGGTCAATAGTTTTAACATGTATGGTATATTCAATAATTAATTATAAAAGTATGGAATAGATTATTATTTTATTATTAAAAATTATTCTAAATGCTATATTTTTTTAATATAAATATTTATATTAGAAATTGAGCTAATAGATTGCTCCATTATAGTAAGAACCAGACTTGGGGACAACCAAGAGCGATATAAATCTGGATCACTTTTTCGTGAATAGTTATTTTTATTCATATTATATATATATATATATATATATATATATATATATATATTACACTCGTAATTTTGGTGGTACAAGAATGAAATCTTGGTAGGGTCTTCGACAAGTTTCTTATTCTTCAAAGTTAGTCTTAAAATAGCAGCCATTTAAAATATTCAAAGTATTTTCTAAATTCGCACTTTTTTTTGAATAATTGATTTTTACAATTAGCATTTTCAATTTTAAAAATTTATTGAATATAAAAAATTGAACTTAGAAGTTTTTGATGATCTTTTTCCTTTATTAAAAATTAATCGTGTCATGAAGCTGTCTATCTGACGTGATTGAAGCTACTTTCCAGAAGTAGCTTTATCCCACACTTTTACGTAGTGATATTATAATCAGCATTAAAATCCGCGTATGTTTGCGCTTTGAAACTGTCGAATTACATCGAAAATACGAAAATAAACCCTGAACTTTGTCGAAAAAATTGTAAATTTCAACGGATTTTGAAAATTTAAAGTGCTATTTTTAGCGTTTCTTTTATCGATACGTTCGATGGTCTAATTGAATTTATAAAGGAATGTATGACAAAAAAATATGGCTTTTTATAAATTTGATATAGTTGCCATTCTGAAACTTTTAAACTAAATTTTCTTGTTAACGACTTGTCAAAGCCGTTGCCATATTTTATTTTTTTACTAAGTTTGAATCAAATCGTCCAAAATTTTGGTCAGCGAACACTAATAAACACCCTTACCCCCACCCCCATACACTTGTACGTATATAAACGACTTCTCAAAAAGTGATTTAATGATCAGCATCGATGCTCATTTTAAGGTACATTTTTTCAGTCGAAATTCCCTTAAACTATGTTTAAATAAAAGAAAAATATTTTGTCACTTCAACTTTTTTTTAAATAAAATTTATTAATTAGTTTTACAAATTGCTTGCCCCAGATAACATAATTTATTGTCTATGATATTAAAAACGGGATCAGCGATAAACCCAAATGATTTTCCGGTGTACATTATAAGAACAACAATTTATTACAATGATAGTTACAAATTCGTAATGCACATTTTTATTTTATAAACAATAAAACAATATGAACAACAATAGAATAATATGAAGTTTAAAAATAAAATAAATTTATAAGACTTTATAAGCATCTGTTTAATTTGACTCACTCTGTATGTCTGTTTAATTTGAAAGTATGTCTGCTTCTATGACAAGTCACAACGTGTTGAAACATCGTAACAACTTACCTGATTTGCACATTTTATTGCTTACATTATGCAAATTCTCTTTCTGTTTTGGCTTGTGTAAATTACAAGAGTGTTATGTAGATGATACGCTTTACGTAGAAGTAAACTCTAATGTGTGTGTGTGTGTGTGTGTGTGTGTGTGTGTGTGTATACCTTTGTAAATAATAATGTTTAAATCCTTTTAAAAAATGGTTTAAGAATTGCATATTTTTTCCGATATTTAACTACCTAGACGAACTATTGTTTACGATGAAATTTGTAATAAATTATTATTTACGTGCGAAATAAAAATTGATCTATTGGTTTTAGTGTCCACATATTTTTAAATAAAGACAAATGCAAACAAGCGAGAGGGCGAGAGCTCGCTCTCTCTCTCTCTCTCTCTCTCACTCTCTCTCTCTCTCTCTCTCTCTCTCACACACACACACACACACACACACACACACACGCACACGCACACGCACACATTCACACACACATCTGGAGAAAAGGAAATCAGAGTGTGTGCATGTGTGTAAGTGAGAGAGAGAGAAGACAGGACAGACAGGTGGACTGATATCCTTGTAGAAATCATTTTACGGATTGAAGACTCTGAAAAACCTTTCCGAGAATCACCAAAAATTGTTTGTTCTTTCTATGTTGAGATAATAAAAGTATTTCAGTCATTAAAATTAATTATCTATTCCATATGTTTATTAGTGTTTTATTTTTTGTTGCTTTGAATTAGTGTTTATGAATATTTTGTTAAAATTATTATGTTTTCTTCTCCAAATAATATTATTGCATAACGTACTGTTTCTTTTTTTGTAAATTTAAAAATTATGTTCTTTTTACATAGTATGTGTATAATTTTGTGTATAATTAAATATCATATTCTGTGAAAGAGGCCATATGATCACAGCTCACCTCTTTTAAGCATAATAATTAAAAACCTTGAATTAATAAAATTGTTCATTTTTCTTTCAATACGCTTGTACCAACTTATAAGAAAGATATATTTTTATTAACTTAAAAATATGTCACATGTTTTTAGACTAATAAGTAGAAGAGTGATACTGCTGACGATTTTAATATATAAAAAATGTTTTCATTAAAAACATTTGAATACTTAAAAGTCAACCTGTTTGAAATAACGGCGTATTGATTGAAGGAATTTATATAGTATTTTGTACCATTTTTCATCCAAACGAGAGGCAATTTTATACGTCATCTATTCGATATACCAATAATTGAGCGCAATCATCAATTATATCTTTCATAAAGGTGAAAATAAGGACTCGATACCAATCAATCTTCTTGACAGATGATAAAAGCTATTAGATTTCCTATAACGGGAAAACAACAAACGCCAAATATATACTAATATTGAATTTTATTGTTCTATTAAAGCTCAATAAAAATGTATGGTATTATTATCGGTTTCTAATATTTGTATGATCAAATGTTTCTTTATTAAACATTTTTGTAAGGCTATTTGTACTGTAATAGTATATGTTTTATACAACTAAGCAGAATAAAAGTATAGAAAAAACTACATAAGAAAAATTATACCAAACTACATTATAGAAAACTACATAAGAAAAAATCTACCAGGTGAAACGATGTAATACTATGTAGAAAACTTTTCTATTAATCTAAATTGTTGCTCCTCAACTCTTTTGTTAGCCATTATTAAGGTTGAATATAATATGAAACCTTTTTTGACAGATTGTAATCGATCATAAATTTTAATTTAAAAATTTCAATAATATTCCACCAAAAATATAATACTAATATCCAAAGTTGCAAATACAACAATGGTATTTCTTTATAAAAATTACCGTTCAAATAAAAGGATTAGTAATAATGTAAAATGTTTTATGAAATTAATTGTATATGTTATATATAAAAATTAAAACTAACATTTTCCCATATTTTAAAGTTTTGGTAGTGAAAAGCTTTAAAATTAAATTATGCAAACTCATTAAAAAAGCATTTCCATATTCATTTACTTTCAACAAATATGAGGTTCCGGGACTAAAAATACTTGGAAATCGGTCTTGGTATTCGTTATCAGTTTATCAGATTTTGCTCAAAACTTAGTCTTATCAAAAGGAAAGGTTACTGAGTGTAATAAATTTAAGAAAAAATGTACGGTTTTAGAGTAAATTTTAAAACCCAAAAGAAAGTGAATCTCATCTAACGTAACTTAACCTAACCTAACCTGACCTATTCTAACCTATCATAAACTAACCTAACAAACTTAATCTAAACCAAACTAACCTAACGTAACCTATTAACCTAACCTGACCTGAATTGATCCAGCCGAACATAATAAGCTAACCTGGACTAAATTGCTTCTGGAATTATTTTATGTTTGTCCATATACTAATGAACAGTATTTTTTTTTATTTGTTATTTGCTAAACTATTTTTTTTATACATTACCTCTATATGAATATAAATCTGTTAAACCAGCATTTATTGATGCCTACTAGTACATTTAATCCATTGCGATATATTATTATTATTATTATTTATTATTATTATTATTATTATTTTTTTTTTTTTTTTTTTTTTTTTTTTTTTTTTAAGGAAGGAAAAAAGGACAAAAATCTTTATGACTTTGTCCGGGGACTGAAGGTGGTGGGCAGCCTCCTTACCCCGGTAAAAACCATTAAACCTTCCATTCCATCTTCCCTCCTCTGCGGGACCATCACTGAGATATTACTTCACAGAGGAGAGGATCTGTCTTCCCCTATAGGGTCATCCACCATCCTTTTGACCGGCAGGTCAAACACCATAATATGCCAGTCTGCCTAACTTCATTGCCCTGCTATCTTGTTCATAAGTCTTCTGATGGTAATAACTCTGCAGTCCTTACAAATCTATGATTCAAGCCATCCTTCTTCTCTCTTACAGCGCAAAATCTCTTCTATGTACCTTGAGATACTATCCCAGTTGTTCTTGGAAAACAACATCTTTTCCACTATATTATCCACCGTGCATTCTCCGATCTTGTTATTTATTTCTCGCCGTTGGTATGAGAATCTTTCACATTCGAAGAAAGTGTGTCTTGCATCGTCTCTTCTATTTTCACAGGTCCGGCAATTCATAGAACTCACTTTACCCATCTTGTGAAGATAGGACCGGAAGTAACCATGCCCTGTCAGAAACTGCGTGAGGTAGAAATTAACTTCACCATGTCCTCGCTTGGTCCAGATGCGCACGTTTCTTATGAGACTTGCTTTCCACCTCCCTTTATTCTCACCATCCCATCGTGATTGCCACTCCAGCAAAGTAGTCTCTCTACAATTTTTAGCAGCTTCAGTTCTGCTGACTTCCTTACTTAAAGTAAAGATGTTCTTCCGTTCCTGCGCCAAGAGATCAATCGGGATGACACCCGCCACGACCAGCACCGCTGCCTCTGACACTGTTCGGTAGGAGCTTATAATTCTCATAGCTCCAATTCTTTGGATTGAGAGTAATCGAGATCGACGTCTTCTAACATTAATTGCGTCTGCCCAGATTTCTGCTCCATACAGCAACACCGAATGTACCACCGTCATCAGGAGTCGCCGCCTACCCGCACGTGGACCACCCATATTTGCCATAAGTCTTCCAAGCGAGTTGGACATAACTTCCGCTTTGTCACACGCAAGTCTAATATGTTCCCAGAAAGTCAACTTGGTATCCAACGTTACTCCTAAATACTTTGCCGACCTCTTGGTGTACATACATTCCATTCCTACCATCATCGGAACGATTGTGGGTATTCGTTTCCTCGTTAACAAGACCATTTCGGTCTTAGGGATAGCGAGCTGCAATCCGTGGCTTTCCATCCATGCACTTACTCGGCGCATGACTTGGTTAAGTCGTAATTGAACCAACTCTAAATTCCTGGCAGTGATAACCGCAGCCACGTCATCAGCATACCCTACCAAGCGTACTCCTTCAGGCATGTCCAATCTTAAGAGGCCATCATACGAGATGTTCCACAGATCAGGTCCAAGTATGGAACCCTGAGCCACTCCTGCTGTTACTTCTTTGCTCAAGTATCCCTCTTCCGTATCACACATGATCCAGCGATCATTTAGGTAATCCCCAATAATGGTCAACAAGTACCGTGGAACAAAGAAAGTGTGTTCCAATTCTCTCATTATGTTTTCCCACCGAACTGTGTTGAACGCATTCCTTATGTCCAACGTGACCAGTAAGACAATGGGTCTAGCCGCATGACAAGACCCATCAGCAACATCAACAGCTTCCACAACTTCTTGTATAGCACCTATTGTAGAGTGCCCTGCCCGAAATCCGTGTTGGCGCTCCGAAAGACCTCCCACCGCCTGAACTGAATGCTGTAAGCGAGGTCTTATTAGATTCTCCAGTAACTTGCCTACCACGTCCAACATGCACAGAGGTCTATATGACGCTGGAGAGTCAGGGCAGCCCTTTCCTTTCCTTATCAGAACAAGTCGGGCCACCTTCCAGGGATGTGCAAATATTCCTGCCTCCAGGCATGCATTATACATGTTGAGAAGGAGTTTTGGTTGAGCACTAGCAACTATCTTTATGACCTCCGGTGGAAATTCCATCTGGGCCGGGAGCCTTCCCATCCTTAAGCGTTTTTACAGCTGTTGCTAATTCAACCTCTGTGAAGAGAGGGATAGCCATATTCTCTTGATGTATCTTTGGATTTTCCATACGTGGATGGTTAGGGAAAAGAGAACCTACCACATTTTCAACTACTCTGGCACTCATAGTCCTATTGGCACCAGCAGCCCCCAACCTGCGTGTGACCAATTTATATCCCATTCCCCAGGGGTCGTCGTTCAGCTCATCGCACAGAGATCTCCAACATCTCTCTTTGCTTTGTCGAATAGCGTATACCAGCGCTTTCTTTGCCACCTTGTATTCGCCCATCAGCGTCACCGCTTCGGGTCTGCCCTGAGCTCGCTGTGCTCTTCTCCTGAGTTGGAGGCATTTACGTCGCAGCTCTGCAATACCGTCAGTCCACCAATAAACCTGTTTTCGACTGTTATTTTTCCTTCTACGGGGCATAGCTAAATCACAGGCCTGTCGGATGATCCGGGTAACCTCACCTACAATGGTTCGTGCTTCATCTGCTCTCTGTACCTCTAGACGATTAATTTTACTGAAATGTAATCCGAAATTTAGCTATTAGCATATCCTTATCCATTTTCCTTACATTCCATGTAGGTGGATGATGCACTTTGGGATGTGTAGTCCTTCTGTTTTCCTCAACAGAGAAGATGATGTACCTATGGTCACTCCCTGTGTATTCATTTAGAACTTTCCAGCCCTTGATTTTTGGGGCCAAGTCTTCTGACACTAGTGTTACATCAGGGATTGAGTAGCCAAAGCCAGGTCTACAGTAAGTTGGCGTGTTCCCCTTATTCACTACCACTAAACCAAGTCTAGCCGCCATCTCCAAGAGCAACTTCCCTCTGCGGTTCGTATGAGACATTCCCCATTCTACCGCTCTGGCATTAAAGTCCCCAGCAATGACCAAGTTATTCCGGAATCGCTCAATAACATCCTCTATTGCATTCAGTTTTTCTTCGTACACTCGGATTCCTTCGTTTGGTGATAAATAGCAGCTTACGTACATTACGTCCCTACTCTTTATCCAAACAAAACCGTTATCTTTCCCACTCTCGCTCACAGACGCCCTCTGCGTATTTGTCACCCAGATAGCCGCTGCTCCCGAAAGGTCCGCATACCAGTTTTTAGAGTTTCTGTTATGATACTGTTCACTAATTATAGCTATACATGCATCTGTATCCAGCACCAGTTGCTCTATTAAGCCATCAGCAGCTCTACATCTGTTTAAGTTTCCTTGCAGAACTTTCATTCTGGCCTGATTCTTCCTTTTTAGCTGCCAACGCATCTCGGAAAGCTTTACACGCTCCAGTTCCAGGAATGTGTAACAATGCCTTTTCTGCTAGTCCATGTTCAGTGCAAAGGACACAACGCGGTTCCTCCTGACATTGTGCTGCCTTGTGCTCCCTATTTCCACACTTCCAACACAAATAGCTTCTGTCCGGACCATTGCACTCTCTTTTCTATGGCCATATTGAAGGCATCGAAAGCAGCGCTGAACTTCCACCCGTTGCCTAATCTAGCTAACACCCAGCCTACTTTTATTTTGTTTTCCTCCATTAATTTTTGGCCAATACCTCTTCTAGTTCGACAATGGCCATGCACTGTTCTCTTCGGTTCGGTCCAAGCAGGGTGACTTTAATCCCTTCTGTCACGATCTCACCTAACTCTCGCCTGACAGCCTCCTTCACTTCGTCTTCCGTTGTGCACGAGTCCAGATCCAGAATCTCCAGTTTCATCCGAGGAATCAAACATCGGACATCTCCACCTTCTCCTATGGCCGCTTTTATAGCAATTATTATTATTATTATTATTATTGTTATTATTATTATTATTATTATTATTATTATTATTATTATTATTATTATTATTATTATTATTATTATTATTATTATTATTATTATTATTATTATTATTATTATTATTATTATTATTATTATTATTATTATTATTATTATTATTATTATTATTATTATTATTATTATTATTATTATTATTATTATTATTATTATTATTATTATTATTATTATTATTATTATTATTATTATTATTATTATTATTATTATTATTATTATTATTATTATTATTATTATTATTATTATTATTATTATTATTATTATTATTATTATTATTATTATTATTATTATTATTATTATTATTATTATTATTATTATATCTAATACAAACAATATAATAATAATTGCTTTTTTTTGTTTTTATTACTTTCAAGCTTGATTTTTAAGAGATGTAATTTTAATGTCTCTTAAAATTATTACTTATTACATTTACTAAAATCATTACAGTTAATTTTGAGGAAAGTTTCGGGCCAAGTAAGCATTAAAAAATTGTTTTTAGCGGTTTCGAGTTAAGAAAAAATCTGTGTTAAATATGCCAATTTTCAACAAAATCTTTAAATTGATTTAGCGTTCAGCGATTTGCAAAACATTACCATTGTTTTAGAAGCGGAATAACCGAATAAATCCATGAAATTCACAAGATCGATTTTTACGTTTACTCAACGTTTTTGATAATCTTATTAATAAATATACATTCAGTGTTTGTAATATACAATTGAGTGTATTGTCTGATCCCAAGTCATTATTTTTACTTGTAATGAGGAAAGTTATTTTTAGCTGTTATGACTTCATAATTAGAGTAATTAACTGTTGGAGCCGTAGTGGGAAAT
>CM040191.1:50243140-50268140 GCA_022606455.1 Callitettix versicolor
TGGTTAAATAACTTGTTGAAGCTATAACTATAATCAATTTTGTATCAAATATAAATTAAATCGTTCTACAATTGCCAAAGTACTATCACACACACACACACACACACACACACACACACACACACACACACACACACACACACACACACACACACACACACACACACACACACACACACACACACACACACACACACACACACACACACACACACACACACACACACACACACACACACACACACACACAATAACAACTTGTATTTAGTGTTTTTTTTTGTAAATTCAAAACGATGACGTCAGGAAGTTTAGTGTAATGGTTACAATTTGTACGCATTACATAAACACATAAAACGAATAGCGTTTCAAATTAATCTACAGTAAAAACATGATTGTTTTCTTAATAAGTAAATGTTAAGTAATTCCAAAAAATATTTATCAATATGTTTCCTATTTGATGTCCGTAATTATTAAAGCAATATATGCAATAAAGATAGATGTGTAAATATAGATAAATATTGGTTTTTGATGCAGCGTTTCCGAAATTATTTGAATGTTGTTTAAACGAGATAACAAAATATATTCAGTTAATAGTTTTGACAAGTTCGTTACTCCACTATGTGACTAACATGACTTAGGTAATCACGAGTGTCCCTGCTGAATTTCTAACCTTACTTCATATATTTGTTCTTGGGTTAGCGTAGCTAAGGTAGAGCTTAGCTTAATTATGCTTACTATAGATATCAGACGACCTTCAGTTTTAGTCTAGCATTACCTATGCGTGAGTAGCTCTTAATGAGTAGATATTTTAGATACTAATGGAATTTTACGGCTGAAAATAAAGCCCACAAACCATTGAAGAACTGTCCAATTAATTCAGGGAGAGTGAAAATATCATGTCGGTGGAGAAATGATAATAATAATAAAAATTCACAAGTAGTAAATTGAAATAGATACTAGAGAGACCTACTTGACATACAGAGTTCGTATTATCGAACATTTTAAATTAGTAAAACCGTTTATGACAATCGGGAGTGTGAAAACGCAAACTGAGAAGAAAGAAGGTAATACCGATTTGTCTAATTAATTTGTCTAATTAAATCTACAAAAAAGACATTTCATGGATTTCTCACTATAGGTGTGAAAAACATAACGCTTATTGGACTTTCTATGACAGGTCTGTTAGCCTAGAATATAGAATTTCTCCGTAGATAATGTATAACGATTAATTAACTTATAGGTTATGTAATAATACCAAGCTTTATACCTGCAGGAGGCGAATGTTGTTCGTCTTCCAGGGAACCTGAGGACTTCCAGTTGAATTAGCTAAACTGCAAAACACATTGAGGTGTCCTGCGCCCTCTCTAGACACTTTTGAACTAGTATTTTAAAAAATTGCACAATGGACAATTTTATCAATTAACAGAGATTATAAATTCTCAAAATCTTTAAATATTTACAGGCCACAAATATTTTTCCCTGTACTTGCCCAAAAGAAACTTATATGTCTTGGTCGCTTGGGTTCGACTTCAGATCTGAATAACCTCGAATATTTTAGATACTTGGCGAAAAGTCGGATTAATGTTTCTTCTAGAAAAAATGTTATCGAACTTATGAAATTCGGTTTGATTGTATTCCTTCAAGAATGTGATTAACATTTTCCATTCTTGAAGGAATAGGTGTATATATTTATGCACCTGTAATGTAAAATATCAGGTGCGTAAATATTCACCGATTCGTATTGAATATGTGTGTGTGTGTGTGTGTGTGTGTGTGTGTGTGTGTGTGTGTGTGTGTGTGTGTGTGTGTGTGTGTGTGTGTGTGTGTATCTGTATTTGAAAATTGTTTTATCCACTAGTTTTAAGCGTCATTTAATTTTATAACTTTGATTTTACGTTGTGTCGTTTGTTAAAATATGCAATTATAAATCATTTTTCAGGTGAAATTGGACCAATTACTATTCAATATTCACGATCTATTATGGAGAACGAACTCTGTGAAGTACTGTGAACCAGTTTGCTGCAAGTTGAAGTGTTAGGAGTGGATGTAGAAGAGGTAAAAATTGTTTTCTAAAATTCGAATTTCATCTAACCTTTCACTGTACCATTTACCTCGTCAGTTCCCACTTGCTTTATTCCACAGGGGGATTTAATTATCAATTTAACTTTATAAAAACCAATACAAGTCGTAAAAAAATAACAAAAATTAATGCTTGCCCAACATTTACTTCCGGTACTACTTACTGAAAGCACATAATCCTTCTAAAGATACTCCTTCAATTCAAATATAACATTGTAGAACAGGAAACATTTTTTGTATAAGGAACATGATTGTTGTTATCATAGACCATCAGCATCTCAAGTTCAGTTTTTTATTATCTCCATACTTTCTCTATACTTACTGTGTGAAAGTAAAAACGAAGCTTTTAACTATTGCAACAAAGCATTTGTTACATATGTTTAAAAAACCACTTGTGTACATAGCAGATAGCGTTATGAAATCAAGGCGCAGGTTAGGCAAAATGGTTACGCTCTTGTAGTTGAATCTCTTGATATTCACCTTTGGCGTATTATTATCAACGAATTTTTATTGAAAATGAGCTATTAGAGAGGTCGTCATAGTAAGACCTAAACCCGGTACCTTGAAATGAGCGCCTGATCTAAAAATCAGTTCTTGAAAGGTTGTTAAAATTTTTAGACGTGTTTTGGCAATCTTGGTATAAAAATCAATGTTGGTAATAAATTTGAAAAGTTCGTTAACTAGCTATATTCGTTCAACAGTTTCAAAGTAGCGTATATTTCAAACCTTTTAAAAATAAATATTTTGTTTTTTAAAAACCTGTGGAAATCTAATTCGACAATTGCAATCAGTTTTAAAAATTGCATATAGTAACATTTTCTCCTCCTAGATGTATAAGCTACAATCTTTAATATTATGATATAACACTATGATACTACATAATAATATAATAACCTAAATATTATACTAAAATTCTATTACGTAATGAGGTTTTATAAAATGTATTAAATTAATTAGTTTGTTTAAAACATTAGATCACGTATAATTACGTCACCAGAGAGTCAACACATGTACAAAATTTATTTTTTTTAAATACCCCCTCGAAGCAAGCATATATATATATATATATATATATATATATATATATATATATATATATATATATATATATATATATATATATATATATATATATATTGATTCGTTTTCAATTTGTGGTCTCAAGTTACAGTTTTACTGTAATGTCTTTCCTGTAACTAATTTTCCACTTGAAATCAGTTAAAAATATAACAATATATGTTTTTAAATTATTTCCATAAAAAAATGTATTTATCTAAAAAATAAATTAATAAAATCTTATCTGAAAACTCAAACTATTAACATCTTCCTTCAATGTATTAAAACAAAAGTAAAATAAGTATTTTAATCTAGAAAAACATGAGAAGAGTTTTATTTATTATAAAGATGAAGATTTATTACATTTTTTGTTGTTGTTTTAATGAAATGAAAAATTGTTTCTTTTCTGTTTGTACATAAAAGTGTATTTTCCAATATTTTGCAGTCTCAGCAAACTGAATACAACTGACAAACAATTATCGAACAGCAGATATTTCAGTCCTTCAATACACACAATGGAATGATTGGTGGAGCTAACAATGAGAAAAAGGAATTTGCATAATGAAGGTAGTAAAATGTATAAAGCTGCAGCAGTTGTTGCGGGTTTGTATATTGCAACACGTGGGGCTTTATAAAACCAAAATATCTAAATATTTCATGCAGATTTCGTGACCAGGAAAATTCAATATCCAAACTCTCGGTCCCGTATCTAAATCAAGTATTAGCATATCCTTCTCGGGACATAGTGAGCAAATAAACAAGTTCGTGAAAAATGCAAACTGCCTAAGATGGAATGTAATTTGAAAATTTAATTAAATAAAATAAAAATTTGTTTGAAATTTTTATAAAAATTATTAAAACATATTACTTTTGAAATTATGATTTCACAATCATAATCTATATTTTAACATGCATATATTAATTTTGAACTTTGAAATTACTTCCAAAATAAAAAATATAACTCTTCCCCGACGCCTTTTTTTTAATTTAACATAGTTTTAAAATTTAAAAAGCTTATTTAAACAGTTTTAAATAGTGATTACTATGGTTAAATAACATTTTCAAATACGGAACTACTCTAAAACGTTTTTTCTGATTAAATAATTTGTTTGAGTTATTACTATAATCGATTTTCTTGCCAAGTTTGAAACAAATCGGACTACGCGTAGACACACACACACCACACAAACAAAACACAAACACACACACACACACACAAACACACACACAAACACACAAACAAAACACATGCACACACATACACATACACACAAACATACCAACACAAACACACAAACAAGAAACACACACACACACAAAACAAGAAACACACACACACACACACACACACACACACACACACACACACACACACACACACACACACACCTAAGTAGAAATTTTAACGATCCTGAAAAAAAAATTGATCTATGAAAATTCGCTAAAAAAATTCGTAATTGATCCTTTACGGTTTTACCTGGAACCTTAAAATGAACTTTGGTCCTGACCTCATCTATACTATGTGTATATTAGTGTTCAACTGTTCATCAATTGAATCGTCAAAATTCGAACAATCTTTTCAAAATGGCAGGCTTTTTGAAATTAAAAAAAGTATTTAACTTATATAGAAATCATAACATATTCTACAATATATAATAACATTGTTTTTATATTTTAATCTTCTTAAGGTCCATACTTTACGTTAGTTAGACTAATGATGACTAGTTGGTGATAACGGACAGGGTAAAGCTTACGTCAACAACTGTAGTTTCGAACCTATGATTTTGAGGAGCGCAGTTCAGAGTCGCAGTTGTTTTAGCCACATTGACCACGGAGGTCTTTATTACGTCTTCAGCTATGTAAGTCTTGTCTTCGGCTCGTGATATGGTTTACTTACGGAATCGACGCATAAGTCGCAGTGATATGTGATATCGCAGTGCAGAACAAGGTCTTTATTGTCAAAGACGAAATATTGTATGCCGCGAAGCTATAATATATGATCTGTTTCACCTTGCGATACAGCGTGTCACAGCGATATACGATATCGTAGTTCAAGGCTATTCATAATGAATGAACATATAATATTGGCTATTCCGTCTTGTCACTGTTTAAACCTGTATAAAATTAGTATTTAAAATTTTTAAAAAATACATTAAAATTTGTTCTGGCCAGTGAAGTTTATTTTGGTATTTCATTAAATATAGTGTTATAACATGAAAATAATGGTAAATAACGCTGATTAGGATGTCAAAATATTGAAAAAAATATTATAAAATGTTATCATAATAAAATATTATGGTTTTTAACATTCTAAGTGACAGATATTTTGAAACTTTTAAACACATTTTGCTGTTCAACAAACTTGACCACTTTATTAGGAAAAATCGTTTTTGTGCCTAGTTGTAAGCCGAAATTTTGGGTGCTAAATTCGTATTACAGAATTTTAAAAAATTCATGCCCCGTAATTTGTTTCCTGTCCGTTATGTCAGGACGGATAATTTCTGTAAGTGCATTAAACCTTATTTTGGTCATTCAAAAGGACTAAATCCACGAGAAAATTTAGATTTCCCTAGCGGTACCCGAGTCAAACACATACTTACACTTACGACTTCGAGCCGCCTCGGTGGCCTAGTGGATAGAGTACTGGCTTTCACCCCGAGGACCCGGGTTCGATTCTCGGGAAGGGCTTGGCATTTTCATACGCTATAAACCATCCCATCGTCTGCATTAGGCCAAGTGTGCACAATAGTCGGACGTTAAACACTAAAAAAAAATCAAAAGTACTTAAGAAACTTATGTTAAAAAACTTTTCGAATCTTCCAGATTACTCACGGTTAAAAGAACTGGTGAACAGAAAACTTTCTGTCATGTTTTTCTTTCATCAAACCCACGGCTTTTGAACAAACAAATAATTGTACCTTTCAAAAGTACCATTGTTTCCTCGATGATAGTTCGTAACAAGGCTTTAAATGTATTTAATGCGGTCTCACACATGAGGAACCCGTTGGTCATTAGAAGTTCTACGATGTAGTATATCGCTTCGACATGAGACAATATCGCAAAGTATGTCATGAGACGGTTATTTCCTTAACAATTTATCAGTTTATCTAACATGTCTGTTAAAACGATTCAGTTAGTCCTACTTAATAGTATTAAGGTATATCGATATTTGTTGTGCAATTAGGCCTATTACTGTTTAAGATAACCGGAAATTAACTGCACGCATTAAATCACGAACTGTTTTACGGAATATTAATGCGCAGCTCAATTAGAATATTAAATCTGTTTCCGTTATCATTTAATGCTTGTGTCAAATATTCTGCTGGAAACAATAAATTTCAATTGTTCGTTTTTAGTAAATGGGCAAATACATTGTGAATTACATAAAAAAACTTAGGCAGATAGAAGTGACTACTTTTGGCATGCCTGAATGTATTCTTTTTCATTATTATGATTTAATTATTTTTATAAACATTTAGATGCAGGGCAACTCATGAAAATTATTTTTGTATTAAATTTCGCGTGCGTGTAGGTACACAACTTAAAAATTAACTGAAACTGTCACAGACTATGAATTTGAGTATCTTAGGCTATATAAGGGACTTTAATAATTAATCAGTTCATAACCCTACTTTTGACAGTTATACTGTCTAAGCGTAATAGTAAATGTAATATTTGTGATTCTGACATTCGAAAATTGGTATAGAGCCATATACATTAAATAAATTAATTACATAAAATTTAGAAAATATATTTTTTTTAAATTAACAAGAACAATGAACATAACCTCAATTGAAATGATATTGAAGCTATTGTGTCAAATCAGCTGTTCAGAAGTAGTCACTTCCAGTCTAGATATATACAAGAACAATATATGCTGTGAGGTATGATTCAAGAGTGACGCAAAAACAAATGTTTATACCCATGTTTTGTCAACCGCGAGCATACAAGTTTTCTCTTCAAAAATACATTTTATTAATCACTAAACAAACAAACAAAATAATAATGTTTGTAATAATAAAGTTGTAATAATAATGTTTGAAATAATAACGCACTTATTGATGTGTTAGGGCAAACTGAACTTTTCTCCTTGTAAAACATACACCCATGTCCCGAGATAATAATTTGTTACTTAAAAAAACAAATATAAACAGTTAAGGAGACCTAATAATTTATATGTGTTTTGGTTTTCTAGCAAATTTAGTTATCTCAAGATGCACAAGTATGCTAGTTTTTCTGAGTTGACTACGTTTACCAATTATTTAGTATTTTAAAATATTTCTCGTACAAAATGATTTAAAAAATAATATTTCATCCGACAGCAAAAATGATGCGATTTTAATTCACAAAAATTTACACTATTGAATAACATATTCTATTAAAGGATATACAATACGGATGTTTTTATGAGGTCATTTTATATTCAGATATTTATATAGTGGTTGTACAGGTAATATAAATTATTTTTGTGGTTACTTATTTTACTTAAAACTCATAATTGCATATTTCCTGAACATTTAATAACAAAAAAATCAAAATTTAGAACTACAATTTTAAAAAAATATGTACATATAAAAAATAGCTGAATTTTTAAGGAAAACATGACAAAAATCGAAATACTGATATTAAGAACAGTTGATAAATAGTTTTTTCACTAATTTAAAACAAGACATAAAAAATCCATCAACCATCTTTCTGCTACTTACTGTTCTACTAAAATAAGTTTTTCTTCAAATTTGACCTCTACAATACAATATTTTAATGATTACTGAACACATGCTCATTTTATAATCTCGTTTCGTACGTAATGGCCGTTAACTAGCTCATTTTCCAATGCAAATTTGCAAACAAATTCGAGATATTTAAAATTACAACAAATGACGCAATGCAAACAGCAACTGTCCTGACGTTATAATTATGGTTAGTGGCAAAGTTTTCACATTAGGCTACACAGTCGAGTCGGTTTGTACTGTATAATGTTTGCTCCAGTTATTTTATGGAACATTAATGTTATGAATTGATCGAGTCATATTTATTACAGTTCTTATAACTGATAGGTAAAATGTTATTGTTTAATTAAACCTGTATTTCTCTTGGTGGTGTGCATTATTACTTTACATAAGTAATTAGCTGTTTGTTGGGCACATTTTTATACAACCTGGCAAACTAATTGTATATAGTTTATTTAGGTTTAACTATTCAGTTTTTTGCTGTGAACGTTTTCTCTTAGTTTTAAAGTATTTTAACATACTCGTAGTCATCTGTGCTTATGTGTTCAGTCTGTGTGTTTTGGTTGTAAGTTAGGCACCTCAAAACGATGTCCATAACCTCTAAACTTTGCCCATTACATTAGGTATATAAATGATGCCAAATGTTCGAATAAACAGTAATGAAAACATATAAACTATATCATTAAGTAACAGATTTAAAAACAGAATGACTAAGCACTACTCAGTTATTTATTTACATTAGATTTATAATTATAATTATTTATCATTTAATTTTATTATCATTATTATTAAATTAAATCAACCTATTAAATTTAGTTTTCACGGATTTTTTAAAAAAACATAACTAAATGCAAAATAACAATTTATATAATATCATAACGTCGAATATGAACGTCTTCCGTTAGTCAATTTTAAATTTCTATTCCTTTGTATAGACTGTTTGAATTCGTTTCCCCTTTCTTAAGACGTAATAATCGGATTGTTTTATATCTCAGTTTTACTAAAAAAGAGTCAATAGGAAAGGTTTTATTCACATAAAAATGATTTCTTTATTGTTTAGAACAATTAAGAGCCTTTTTGGTTAAGTATCAGACTCTGAAAAGCGGTTTAATACGCAGTATCTACAATGAGGCAGTTTTTTGTTATAATTCAAAAACTAAAGAAGCTATTTAACAAGGAAAATTCTCTTATTCAGTGGCATATGTTTTGCGTGAAGGGGACTCGGTGGTCGATTAGACTAAAGCACCCATCTGCTTAGACTCTAAATTGCACCCGTTAAGTTTTTTTAATTCTAGCCGCAGTTACTCCCGTTGCTTTTTCTTACCGTTATCTTTAGTAATTGGCATAAAGTATGGACGTTAAGCAATAAAAAAATGTTTCGTCATGAGTCATCTTCAGACATATTAAAGCTAAAAATTATAAGCAAACTTGTATGATTGTTGTTTAAACTGGAAGAGAGAAAGAAAGTAAAAATGAAAATTATATAAGAATTTAAAATTCTTATATATATATATATATATATATATATATATATATATATATATATTATTTATATATATAATATATATATATATATATATATATATATATATAAAGACATTATAGTGTGGATTTTAACGATTATGTTATACAGTATTTAATTTTAGACATTTTATTAACATCACAGTATCACGTAAAAACTATTACCTAATAAAGTTTTCGACAAAAAGATAGTAGAAGCTTTTGCGGGTAATCGAAACCGCAGATAAAAACTGCGGATAAAGAGGTATTATAGTGCGCCACTAATTGGGCCATTAATTAGTAATTCAGTTAATTGATTTGAGTTTAGTCATCGACTCAACAAATATTAAAATGTTCAAGTGCCGGCTCGACTCGACAATAAAAACTCAGCTGAATATATTATAAAATTTGATCAAAAATGACAAGTGATTGAAAGGTTATTATTACTGCATGTATCCGCAAACGAGAACGTCAAAACGTGATATCAAAACAATTTTATGTAAAAAAATAACGGTGTAAACTAAATCGTTAATTAAAACCTTATTTGAAATAAATTTATTAAGGAAGACATATCACAAAATTTTAACACAAGAGCGATAATATTAAAACTTGTTCTAAAAATCTGTTCTTTTTTAACGTTCTGAGACCAGCTGTGTAAATTGCCGAAACACTTTAAGAATAAGCTACCTTATTGTTGGGTAAATAGTATATTATTTTTAAATGTAATAAAACTCACAGACATAATTTAGAATTTTAAATAAACGCAGAACGCAGCTTCACGCTGACGTAATAGAAGCGAGTTTACAAAAATATTCTTCTTTTAGCTTCCTTACTGAAAATTCTGATTTCACCATCATAGTCAGCATTACAATCTGCATTTTAAACTTTCAAATTATATTTCAAATACAGAAATGAACCATGACCGCAGTCCACAATTTGCTTATTATCAATGGATATTCATATGCAGCTTTTCCCGCTAGTTACAGTGGTGAAATTTCATTTTCAAAAACGTTCAAGGTAAAATAGTTATGATTTTTTTAATGGTTTCAAATATACTGTCATTTTATAGATAGATTAAATACTAGATAAAGGGATTATAAAATTCAGGCATTTCGATCAATGGACCTATAGTGCAACTAAACGTCTTAAGCATTAGTTCAGCGGATTGGGCGGTTATTAAGTTCCACAATCCACTGGTTGTTGGACCTGGTACAGTAGGACTTTCCTACTGGAGGTACTTAGGATCCTGGAAATCTAAAACCCTTAGCCTCGTGCTAGCAAGAACCTCACAATCATAAATTATGTGTTCTTCAGATTCCTTCTCTTTACGTCAAAACCTACACTAGGATTCTCCATGGCACATAACTACCCCGTTCATATGCACCCTTAGACCACAGTGCCCAGTAATAAACCCCATGATTTTCCTGAGTTGTGCTCTATCCAAGACGTCTGCCGCCTCTTAAAGTCCTTCATGAGGATTGTTACCCAAGAAGCGCTTGCTTTTGGAATGCCCACGAAGGTTATTCCATTTTATTTGATGTTTCCTTCGCCATTTATACCTGCGAACGATTTTTTCTGGTTACTTTAATCAGTTACCATTATGGATTTTTGTACCATGTTTCAACACACAAACACACACACACACACACACACACACACACACACACACATATATATATATATATATATATATATATATATATATATACATATATATATATATATATATATATATATATATATATATATATATATATATACAAAAATTTTCTAACGCTAAACTATTTTCCCAAAAATTCCAGTTCAGTAATGATTAAAAAACAGCCTAAATTCTGTAATACGGTTTATCAGGTTGTGATCCAAAACTATTTATGTTTATAAGTTCGTAACTAAATTTCAAATAAATCAATTGTGGGTAATTGTAAGGAAACTCAAAAGCGGTATGGCGTGGTATGGTAAGTATATATATATATACGATCACTCAAAAATGATCTAGAGGTCAGGATCGGTGCTCACTTCAAGGTCCCGGATTTGGATTTTACTATAATAGTCGTTCTAATCGCTCATTTTTCCAATGGCAATTTTCCAATTGTCTGTAATTAGTTGTTCAATTACTGCAAATAAACATGAAATAAAGCTATGAAATTCATATGGCGTTAATAAACAGCTGGTTTCCGTAGTTTCGTTACAACACAATGCGGACGCGTATTTTTCCTTTGATGATGGAAGTAAAATGGAAAGAAATAGATTAAAGGAAGATCGTAAATCTTTGATGTGCGTGTTTCCAGAGGCAGCAAGAAGAAGCAGGGAATCGAAAGGTACATGTGTACTTTAAAGAAAAGCGATTTGTTATCACGTTTAATCTTAACCAACATAGATTATATTTTCGTATCGTGTTTATGTATCTGTGTGTGATCAACAGTATGTTGTACACAGTACATAATAACTAACGATGGAAAAATTACAACAATTTTCTAAAGCTGAATTAATTTCCCAAAAAATTCCAGTTCAGTAATGACTAAAAAACAGCCTAAATTCTCTAATACGGTTTGTCAGGTTGTGATCCAAAACTATTCATGTTTATAAGTTCGTAATTATATTTCAAATAAAATCAATATTATGTTCGGATTGTGAGCAATTGGAAGGAAACTCAATAGCGGTATGGTTTGTTTTTTTCAAATTTATTTACAGACCATTATTAAAGTGACTACTTCTTATGGAGGGGTATGGATGTATGTTTTGCACGGGAAAAGAATTCAGTTTGCCGTCACGCATCACGCTCTTATATATATTTTTGTTTTAAAATGTATTTTTGAAGTGAAAACTTGTATATTCGCGCCATTATATTACTTACCCAGTCCAACTTAATTATTTAGTTTTGTGTCAAGTGTTAACTGTGTAACAGTGACGTTTTAACGTTTATTAATTATTGGTAGGTGTGAATAATACATATTTAAATTATGTTTAAACGCCATTATACTACTTACCCAGTCCAACTTTATTTAGTCTTTAGTTTTATGACAAGTGTTAACTGTGTAACAGTGACGTTTTATACGTTATTGTATATTGGTAGGTGTGAATAATAAATATTCAAATGCCATTATACTACTTACCCAGTGCAACGGAATTATTTAGTATTCAGTTTTGTGATATGTGTTAACTGTAGGCTACAACAGTGACGTTTTAATAATATTTTATACTTCTTAATATAATATTTTAAATTTGAAAGTTTATGTGTGTGTTTTTATTTGTTATTCAATCACATAATAAGTACTGGACCGATTGAGATGAAATTTAAAATGAACATGGTTTAGGTACCTGAGGTGGACATACATGTATCCCGTTTAAAAAATCTGAATTCCTCTTATTATTTATTATAAAATTATTGTTTATAAGCTTACATTTGCAATGATTTTAATTGAAACAATCTTATAATTCCACACAACCTGCCTTTCCAAATTAAAATATCGTAGTTTTCATTGAAGTTGGTATTTACAATAACAATAAATAACAGGGTCAGATATTAAGAGTAGCCGGAATACATTTGGAACTCCGTGCTTCTCCCATGGCCTCTTCTAGTGTTTTCGTAAATTAAAAGTATTCCAGATTGACTTATTAATTACCAAAACCTTTTGTACTGATTTTCAGAACAGGAAGATTTTGGTTTTTTTAGTTGGAGATTTTAAAGACAAATTTTTATAACAAATTCGTTATACAGTTTCAAATTTGCAATCTTTAAAAATTTATAACTTTTGACTGAACGATTTTGAAAGTCTGTGCTGCAACTATTTACTATTAAAAGTGGATTGTGACTGTATTACAACACATAAGTGTTTATTCGATAGGCTACTTATATACTGAATTTGATCAAAATCGTTTAAGTATATCTTCAAAACATCTGATATTTTTATTTTATTAATCCACAGAGTAATTATAAAACTCTGCATATTTTATAACTTAATACTTACAAGCCAATATTATGAAATTGGTCAATCAGTTTGCTGTCTAGAGGTATGTGAAGATACACAAATACGCAGTTTAACAAAAATCAAGTAAACATTTTTTTAAACTCAAATGACCTAAAGACGGATTGTGTTATTTATCATAGTTCGAAGGTCAGGAACGTGGTTAGGAAATGTCGACAAGGGGGTTAGTAAGCTGACAGGGGTGAAATTTAGTCCAAAAGTGGGCAGGAGGACGTTTAGTTTTACACAAATTATTGCTGTAAACGTATTTTTTCTGAAGTGATAAAAGCGAATTTCAGAAGTATATTTCGTATTAATACTTTTTTAGACCAATTTTACCATCGTAACCAACATTACAATATGCATTTATATAGTTTTAAACTTTCAAATTGTATTGAAAATACGAAAATGAAATCTTATTGCCTGCAATTAAATTTCTTAATTTCAAAAAATTTTGAAAATTCAAAATGCGAATTCATGCAGTTTTCAGACCTGATTACCATGGTTAAATCAGTTTTTCAAAAATATTAAAAATACAAATCTACGAATTTTTACAAATTTTAAAAGGCGCCATTTTGAAACTGTTAAAATTTGTTTGCTGATTAATGTACTTGTTAAAACAAAAATTATTTAACCTATTACCAAAATCGAATATATATATTCACACGCGCGCGCACGCACACACACACACACACACACACACGCGCGCGCGCGCACACACACACACACAGTTTATAAACAACTATCAAAAAAGTGATTTTCAATTTATGATCGACCCATCCGGTTTTCAGTTATACTATAATGGCTCTTCATATTTTTCAATGAAAATTTGCTAATAGGCCTCTAATTGCGGCAAACTGAAAAAAAATTTCGAACACCATCAACTATAAATATTTTTGTAAAAAAAAGAGGTAAGAGACATTTTTTGTTTTTTATAAAGTGATATAAACGAATTTGAAATCTGTTTGAATCGATTATTTAAATTATGAAAATTCATCAAGAACGCGTAAATTAACCGTGACCGACATTTGGTATATTCATCGTTTCAAATTCCATTAGAAAAAAGTAATTTTTGCAAATTTTAACCGTGATTATATATATATATATATATATATATATATATATATATATATATATATATATATGTGTGTGTGTGATTTTCAAGAAGCTGTAATATTTATGAGATGATTATTTTAAATGTACTATGAAAATTCTTTGATTAACCAACATGTTCAAGTAATTATTGAAATAAAATTTACTGCGTATTTCAACTCAAAACGGATTCAAGTTTAACAGCCAATAAAAAAGTTGTTATATAAAAATATATATAATATAATGAACTCTTATTGCGACTATATTCGCGTTTCATAAAATTTTATACAAGTAGACTAAAAGCTGTTTAAAGCCTAATGAAATTTACTGGATTTCTGAAACGTCTGTTCTAAAGAAAAGATGCTTTGAATTCAACACCTAAATGCAATTACATTGAGTTCTATTCATTTCTAACCGCGTTTCCAACCCTATTTCAGATTAACTCTGTGGTTTATCTTGGCAGACGTGATTCAGTTGGCTGTTTATATTCTAATAATGCATGTAAAGATGCAAAATATTGTATGTTTACATTAAAACCGAAGCGTACATGAATTAACATATCTTGGAAAAATTTATCTTGTTACAAAATATTTGTACTAAAAATGGTGTTCCTATCTTAACGTGCTACACGAAAAAATATATACAATCTTATACAGTAAAAAACCAATCTTTATATATAAAACTTATACATATATATATATATCAAATATTGTATACACTTCGGCTAATGCAGACGATGGGATGATTTATAGCGTATGAAAATACCAAGCCCTGGCCGGAAATCGAACCTGGGTCCTCGGGGTGAAAGCCCAGTGGCTATCAACTAGGCCACCGAGGCGGCATATATATATATATATATATAAAACTGTGTGTTATCTTTGTGTTTCTAAGTACATCACTGCAGGCTAAGACCCGAGTGGTCACCATTTTTTTTTTTTTTTTATTTTAAGGCTCGCGCACATTGAGGCTATTATCACCTCCCTAAATGTGTGAGAGTGAAGTGTTAAAGCCGTAAGTATAGTGTTGTAAGTGTAAGTATGTGTTAGACTCGGGTACCGCGAGGGACGTCTAAATCCTCACGGGATTTATCCCCTGTATCCGCTGCCCCTGCCCGAGTGACCACCAAATGCGCAGCCATGTTGCGTCGGGGGGGGGGAGCGGACTAAGCATTCAAAACCTAACCTGTTGTTTTTAATGTAAGTGAGGCCATTGAAAACCTGAGTTGAGCTGATTCAAGCATCGTCGCTGGTCTCCGCTCCGCGTAGCTTCGACTCTGTCTATATTCGGTTGCGAGCTGGCCCGCATCCCCTACCCGCTGATAACGTCTCTAAACTTATTGATTCTTCTAATCTAGGTACCGTTGCCTAGGTTACGGTTTTTAAACATTGTACTTACCTAAAATACGTTTCAGTAGGCATGAATATTTAGTTTTATAAGAGAAAAACGTGTACTTTAAACTGTCTGAATTCCACTTCCGGTTACCGTTAATTTTGATTCCGCTCAGCTCTGTTCCGCTTCGCATTTGGTAGCCAACCTGCCTAAACTAATTAACCAACTACCTAAATTAATTAATTTATAATAAATATGACTTCTAATATCCTCATAACCATTTTTCACAACGGTTTTCTGAAAATTACACACACACACACACACACACACACACACACACACACACACACACACACACACACACACACACACACACACACACACACACACACACACACACACACACACACACACACACACACACACACACACACACACACACACACACACACACACACACACACACACACACACACACACACACACACACACACACACACATATATATATATATATATATATATATATATAATTTTAAATTTTCAAATTGTATTGAAAATACGAAAATGAAATCCTATGGCCTGCAATTAAATTTCTTAATTTCTAAAAATTTTGAAAATTCAAAATGCGAATTCATGCAGTTTTCAGACCTGATTACGACGGTTAAATCAGATTTTCAAAAATATTAAAGATACAAATTCACAAATGTTTACAAATTTTAAAAGGCGCCATTTTGAAACTGGTAAAATTTGTTTGCTGCTTAATGAACTTGTTAAAAAAATTATTTAACCTATTACCAAAATCGAATATATATTCACACGCACGCACGCACGAATATATATATATATATATATATATATATATATATATACGCACGATATATATATATATATATATATATATATATATATATATATATATATATTATTATAAGAAAGACCCCTCAAAAAAGACCTGTAGGTCAGGATAGGCACTCATTTTAATGCTCGAATCTAAATCTTACGTAATGGCCGGTTAAATAATTCTTGTTTTTCAATTAAAATGCTCCAATAATTGTCTTTGTTTTGACTTCATACCATTTCAATATATAATAAGAAACTGGACCAAACAGAGACAAAGTGATACAATTGATTAGTTATATGAAACCAACACAAAACCTAACCAATTCAGCAGCTGCAACTTTTACGAGTGTAAACGAATGTGAAGAAAGTAATTGAACGATATTTATGAACCGAGTGTTTCATTGTATTACAGTATTTTATTAACCCTTACTGATCGTTCTTTTTAATTACAGCTTGAATACAACAAAAGAACGTTCTCTGGAGTAAACACAGAACGGAGCTGAACAATAGCTGCTACAGCGAAGTGGGTTAATCAGTGATCGATGGATATCATACGTGTAATGTATTAAGTTAGCAAACAATAGCACGAATATAACAGTGAAATAATAGAGAACAGACTTTTGATATAGCGTAGGTGTACGTGTTGAAACGTTTGTTTTGAAAGTATTCTTTCGACAATAAGAAGGTTATATTTAAATGTAAATGTAAATAAATTTTGTAATTTCTAAAAGTAAAACAACAAAAAATTTAAGTTATTTTTCAAACTTGCTGGTTGTAAAACTTACTTAAGCTATTATCAAAACCAATTTGTTTGTCAAGTTTGAATCAAAGCGAATTAAAATTGTAAATGTAAGCTTATTAAAACAGACACACACACACACACACACACACACACACACACACACACACACACACACACACACACACACACACACACACACACACACACACACACACACACACACACACACACACACACACACACACACACACACTCTCTCACTCTCTCTCTCTCTCTCTCTCTCTCTCTCTCTCTCTCTCTCTCTCTCACACACACACACACACACACACACACACACACAAATATTATCTAAATAGGCCTATTATAATATTATAATAGACAAAATTAATTATTTAAATGCTTAAAGTAATCATCTTTTGACCCGCTAGGCATGTTGTTACTTTGCTGAATACAAATATCTGCCCTTCCTAGCTTCAACGTTTTATATTCGGTAGCGCGTTTCGGACTGCTTCCATTAACCAATCAGAAGCGAACATTTTAGTAAATAGAAACCGGAATAGGCGGTAGAAGTAAGGAGTAATGAAGTAGAAGTAAGGAGTAGACAGGTTTAAGCTTTATGTGTATGAAGCATAAAAGAACGAACCTAGATTTGAGGAAGAAGTACATCATAAGGTTTTGATAATGGAAACAGTCTAAAACGCGTCAACGAATATTTTTGAAGTAGGAAAGGCAGATGCACTAAAAAAATGTTATACAACTCCTTTTCATTTTAATAACTTTTTAATTTTTATTTCAGGAAGACTTTTTTTAATATTAATATTACACAATGAGTTTGATTAACATAATTTAATTTCTATTTTTGCTTTCAATACTTTTAATTTCGGGTTCCTGGTTTAATATTTACCTTTATTTATAATTTGTATTCATATTTATAACTACAAATATCTGTTCATATACTCAACGTATACCACTTTCTAATCAATATAAAAAAATGTATTGTTTATATTGTTCTTTTTATATATAATTTATAAAAGCTTATTAAAGTTCATTGATTTATTCTACAAGTGAAAGGATTTTTCCTTCTGCAATGTAGTCAGTTTTGATTCAAACTTAGCAAATAAACTGATTTTTTTAATAGGTTGGATAAGTTCGGTTATCCTACAAAATTTGTTTAACAGTTTACAAATGGTGGTCATTTCAATTCTTATAAAATGCATAACGTTTGTGTGTGTGTGTGTGTGTCGTACGCTTGACCATTGTTCTATGTCTCGCTTACCGTTAACCTCCACGAAGTTGTGTTTACGATCTTATACTACAAACCGATTGCGATTTACAAACACTATTTTATTTTACTTTAGTCCAAATTTGTATTTTCTAAACCTGTTTTTAAATATTAGTTTTAAAGGTAGTTCGTTACCATCATTGAGCTTACTCGTTCCACTTGTGCTTATGGCCAGGGATCATTTTCTTCTAATATCCTTTGTTGAATCTATCTACCTAGTCATTTTTAGGTTATGACTGTACATAAACTTACATACATTCAACGAAACTACAATTCCTAAAAATAACTGATCCATCAAAATCTGAAAGTTATTTTGTTTCTTATCACAAAACTTACTTTATCTACTGTGAAAAAATAATGTAAACTACATCTTGTAGATGATATTTTTAGAAAATACAACGAAATATGTTTTAGAAATGAAAAAATAATACGTCTAAGAACATCTCTTCGGTTGTTTTAATTGAAAACAATCCTCGGTGTACAGACAAATGTTTTATCTGAATATTTAATTATAATTATTTTTTCATGTTACAAAAGACCTTGAGGCGTGTCTTTTAAAAAGATATCGCTATATAATAAGACAATTTACGGACCCTGTTGGGAGCAAAAAAACTTTAAAGCGTAATATATGAACATTCATAACTACTTTTAATACATATACTTTAAAATAAATTTAAAAAATTGCGGTTCCAGAAAAAGTTTTAAATACTACAAAAAACCTAATAACGAACGTCGAAGTTTTTCGAATTTTTTATGTACTTCACTTATATTTTTTTTATTTCAACATTTCTTACTTGAATAATGGTTTTACTTACACGACTACAGTTTGAGTAAAATCTGATAAACCGATTTTGATAAATTAATCCGGATTTAATGAATAATTATCTAATTTGTTAGTAACTATTCATTAATTATTAATTAACATAATTAATTGTTAATCTGAAATTAATTAAATTAATTTGTTGGTAAGTAAAATAACAGAACGTGAGATATTTTTATAACGTTTTTGCACTGTAACACGTTTATACTTAGTTTAGTGAACTACACAGAGTGTGGGGTTGGGTGTGTTTAAGATAATCTGTTAATATCATCACTAGTTGTATTAGACACGATACACAACCCTGTTGTTTTCCCCACCTTCTTATCGTGCAGTCTAAAGCTTGTATTAGAACACACGTGCAGAACATAAAAACCACTTAAGTAATAGGAATCCGGGTAATGTTTAATCATTTTATATTTTACCCATAAATAATTCCACAACGGGAAATTCCGTGATCGAAAAGGCAGTTATATTTTTTCAGGAATTTCATTTGGTCGTGAACCATTTAATTAGTAGGCCTAATGAATGCCACGTTAATAGGCCTTACTAAATTATATTTTATTCACAAAACGATATCACTTTACAGATCCGAAAATTGTATAAATAAACTAAGAGGCTCTGTCCCTGATCGCTTATACACTTACAATATTTCTTTTTTAACATTATAATAATCTTACTTAGTTTTTCTTCCAAATATAATAAGATGTACATCGAGTAAACGTGTGATATATTTCTAGGCTATTAGCATGATTATAATTAACTGTAGCATGATAATTTTAATCACAAAAATGGTAATGAATTATGAATACCGAAAATATACATAATAATTTCATTATTAAAGGATAATTATTTTATTAATGTACATAAACTTACAGACTTCCAAGAAAATTATAATTCCCAAAAAAATATTATATCCATCAAATTTGTTTTTATCACAATACTTACTCTATCTGTGATGAAAAAAATAATATAATATACCGCTTGTAGATAATATTTTTATAAAATATGTAACGAAATATGTTTTAAAAATAAAAAAATAATACAAAGTAGTCTGTATTGAATGGAAATTAATTATAAGTGAGTCTGAATAGGCGAAGGAATTTAACTGATTTCCCCACAGTATTTGTGAAAACAAATTAAATAAAGCATTCCTTTACCATTCAATGCAGACAAATTAATTTTAATTGCTTCTCTTAAATGGTATAAGAACGTTAAAATAATTAGTAGTTAAACTTTTTTTTAATGTTTTCTTACGTTCTAAAGTAATCTTATAGAACACGTTCAGTGAAATTATATATTAAATGATAGTAATGTATAAATAGTATTTAATTGAGTATTGTTTAATACTACTTTCTACAATCAATTTTGCTTTACTTATGAAATAAACAAATAAAGATTTACGTTTTACAAAAATATTGTTTCATTTAAAAACTTGTTACCAGCAATGCTGAAATAAAGTTTTTTAATGACGTCATTAAATTTACTAAAATAATGTTTTAATTATATTTAATAGCGGTCGTAGTCTAAATTTATTCTCTAATTTGTCCCTAGTCACGATCCTTTATCTCTTTGTAAGTTTTTTTCATTTGTATAGTCCTTCATTAAATAAATATTATGAAGTTCTTTTTAGATTTAAAAATAAATTGTGCAAAAACCTTCCTGATTGTTTCGAACCTAATAACAAAAAACCGAAAAATGAAATATTTTCTTAAAATTTAACCGTACGAGATATGAAGATCGTTAATCAATTTAGTGTAGAAATTTTGAAACAAAAATAAATATACGGTCCAGGAAGTAAAATTTATACCAGTAAATTTTTTTATTTACTTTCAAAGCCATTTTTATATACGTTCTACGCCGACTTGATTATAAATATACAATTTTCCATACATAAGACGAGTAAAATTTCATTATTTTAAGAGACGGTGCTAATTTTTCAGTTTTTTTCGCACTACCTGAGCATCAATTTATTTTCAGGAGGTAAGCCTATTTTTAGATAAAATTTGAACAAAGATTTGTAAAAATCGTTAGATCCGATTATAAGAAAATCTAAATTTATTTAAAGTAATGAGTTTTCAGAAATGTTAAATGTAAAATGGTTCCAATATATGAACACATCACTCATACGTAACACATTTCATGAAAATTAGCCTAGTTTTTCTTTCTAGCCCTAAACATGCGTATAGAGTAACAGAAACCTAAGTTAAAAATCACTTTTTAAAACACTTTTTCTAGAAAACATGAAAACTGAAAGATTGATTTAGCACTTACAATGAATTCATGAAGCAAGAATTGCTTTAAAAAAAAATGCGTCTTAAAATTTAATTATAACTGGTTTCATTTACTTGATAGAGTTTTGTAAAACAAATATTCAAATTTCTCAGTAATATTATCTTATTTTTTAATTTTTAAATACCAATAAATGTCTTACCAAACCAAAGATCGGAGCGTTAGAGGTAATTTATTATCGATAATTGAACTATAAATCCACACTAGTTTAACACACATAACAATCGAGCTTAGAGTTGAAACGTGAAACTGAATTGTGCACATACAGGCTATGCAAAATCAGTCGGTTGTATCCCTAAATCCCGATACGATTAACAGAACAAGAAACTTTCTTAATTAAATTGTTAAACTTGTAATGCCGACTATATTGCTACTTGTGTTAAATCGAATATGTGTTCAGACTTCATAATGTAAGATGGGATCAAAGTACCCGATATTAAGTCAAATGTTGTTGAAGTAAAGCACATAAGAAGAGAAATTTTCTTATATTTCATTATTTTCACTAAACAAAATGTTTAAAAGCTATCGACAGAAATAATTAGCAAAATCGTTATAGTTTCACAAAATCAGTTCATCAGATTTTGAATAAAATTTGATCGTGTAGGCCTGTCAAGCTGTGTAAATCGGGCTTGTTTAATCCGCTGAACAAAATTAACAAAGATGATTATTTTAAATACTATCTGATTGTGCTACGTAATATTAAAATGCATATATTAAATACATATTATATACGTAATATTAAATACAAATGTATCATTTGTATTTTAAATTTGGTACACTTTAATTAAGATTTGACGCTAATGAATAGAGTTCAGTTTAATCAAAATTCGATGAATGTTTTTTTAAATAATCTGATTTTTTTCTATTTTTAGTCGTACATTGCTATCCGGATATTTTTATAAAAATAATTAAATCTGAGAATATTTTTGTAATATTGTTTGAATATTTATTCGTAGTTCCTATACTGTGATGGTTTTAATTTAATTTACTTGTCACATTTAGTCGAAATTCATTATTATTACTACGTGAATATGGGATAAAATTAAATTTCAAAACTAACAATAATAATATTAAAGCACGTATTGAATTAATTGATTGACGTAATTCGTCAATTCGGATAAAATCCAGTTGCAAAACTAACATTGATTATGTTAAAGTATCTATTTAAATTATCGATTGACGTAATACGTTTCAAATATGGTTTACAAAGGGATACATGAAAGTAATTATTAATATTGGAATTAATATAAAATAATTAAATATTACTTTAAAAAATATTAAATGAATAAAATCATAGAATAACACCGCAAAGAGGCAAATCATGTTAAACAATAACTGAAATATAATAACCAATTTTAGAGTGTTTTTATCGATATTTTTTTAATTTTATTAATGAATTTAGTGCTTTCAGTGCGTTAATTGAATGCGTAATTAGTTCCACAAAGGTAATTAATAACTGAATATAAAGTGGAAGTGTTTAATTTGATTTACACTCTGTTAAAGCCGATTAGAGTTGATTGTGATGCATCTGAGGTTCTGTTTTATTCAGCACAATATTGATTCCTTTGTTAGAATAACACCAACTTTACTGCCTTATTAATATTATCATTAACCAATAGAAACTATGTGCTTTCATATTGGTAACACATAGTCATTTTAATTAGTACTTAGCATATATTTAGATAATAAAGCTTAAACAATCATACTGTATATAGTAATTTATATATTCTCAGTAAAAAGAATGCAAAACCAAAAATAAAATAGCAATTTATAAATACGAGGTGTGTTCAGAGAGTAATGAGAATTTTTAAATTTCGCAGGCTAGTAGAGACCGATTGTCAAACATTTTTTTTATTATGTTGGTATACATGCCCATCAAGTATGATAAAACTTTCAGCAGTTTTCATTGTTGACTTTGTCTGTGACAACCACTAAGATTAGACGTGTTTTTATGAGATCGGCGATTTTCGTTTGTTAAAAGAAATGGATCAAAGAATTTGTATCAAATTTTGCGTAAAAAATGGAATAAAGTGTAACAAAGTGTGTGAAATGTTAACAAAGGCCTATGGTAAGTCTGCTATGAGTAAAGCAAGGGGTTACGAGTGGTATAAGAGTTTCCAATAAAGCCGTGAAGACATTGAAGATGACGAACACCCTGGACGCCTCAGCACATCAACAACCGATGAAAATGTAGAAAAAGTGAAAGAAATGGTTATGAACAATCGCCGAATCACAATTAAAAAGGTCGCTGTTGATGTTGGCATATCAATTGGATCATGTCGTGACATTGTTTCCAATTTTTTGTGTATGAAACGCGTGGCAGCAAAATTCGTTCCAAAATTGATGAATTTTGAACAAAAACAGCGGCGAATGGAAGTTGCTCAGGAGTCACTAAATGAAGTCAACGACGATGCAGAATTACTGAAACATATTATAACAGATGACGAAACATGGGTTTACGGATATGACGTTGAAACTAAGGCTCAATCATCCCAATGGAGGCATTCTGGCTCGCCAAGATCGAAAAAGGCTCGACAAGTGCAGTCGAACGTGAAGGTTATGCTCACTGTGTTTTTCGATATTAATAGCATCATGAATTCCTGCCACCAGGTGAAATGGTCAATAAGAAGTGCTACCTACAAGTTCAACGCCGTTTGCGTGAAGCAATCCGAAAAAAACGCACGGATCGGTGGAAAAACAATTCATGACTTTTGCACCACGATAATGCACCAGCTCACACTTCATTGTTGTTCGTGAATTTTTGTTCAAAAACATTACTGTAATCATGCCCCAGCCTCCATATTCGCCAGAAATGGCTCCGTGTGACTTCTTCCTATTTCCAAAAATAAATATAACCTTAAAGGGTTTTACAGCCGTAGATGACATTAAAAGCGCATTGCTGAAAGAACTAAAGGCTATCTCAAAAATGGAGTTTGAAAAGTGTTTCGAGGATTGGAAGAAGCGCTGGCACAATGGGGACTATTTTGAAGGCGACAACATCAATGTAGAAGAATAAATAAATATTTTGTTGAAAAAATTGAAATTCTCGTTACTTTCTGAACCCCTCTTACTTATAGTAATTAGTTGCATCAATTCTCAAATTAGAGTAAATTAGTTCATTTAATAAATTACGAGATTTTTTCTGCTTAACGTTTATGCTTTATGCAAGTTAGACTAATGAGGATGAATGGATTAGCGTGAACACTAAGGGAGATGCAACGTGAGTAACCGCTGCTGGAACTAAGAAACATAAGGTGAGTAGTACGTAGACGCA
>CM040191.1:50273140-50283140 GCA_022606455.1 Callitettix versicolor
GGAAATAACCAGCAACTACACTCTCAACGTTGAATCAGAGTCCCCCATCTTGAAACGAAAGTGAATTTGAAAGAATCATACACATGTCTTTCGGGATTTATACAAGTTGCATTCGTATTAATCAAAACAATAGGTTAAGGAGGTGGCTAAAACTACGTTATTGTAAAACAGTAACCGCCATCTTGAAATTTAAGTCAATGGAAAAATGACTTCACATATATCTTTAGAGCTTTATAGAAGGTATCGTCACTTCAAATTTCAAAAAAAATCAAATAATTCGTTTTAAAATTTCCGTACAATTATCATACCCAAATCAGAGGCTGCCATCTTGAAATAGAAGTGAAAAAAATTTTACAGTTACTTCATTAGGGATTCATACAAGGTATCTTCATATCACGCTTCAAAACAAAATGTCAATGCGTTTCGCTAAAACCGCGTACATTCTTATTGTAAATCAGAGGCCGCTATCTTGGAACGGAAAATAATGGGAAAAACTTACCTCGTTCGGGCTTTATACACAGTAGCTCTGTACAAAATTTGAAAACAATCAGTCAATGAGTTTCGAAAAAACTGCGTAACAAACACACAAACCGAAGGCCAAACGGTAGAGTTGAAACAGAGACCTTGCTTTGCTCGTTCAAATATCGTTATTACACTTTTGTGAATTTTATTTATTTATATTCTAATTCGTTACTGTTTATTACAGTTTACTATTTCAGAGAACTGAATATGCTTTGTTTTTTATGGAAAAATTTATTTCTACAAAAAAGTAAAGTTGCCACTTAAACGCCTGTCGTAAATGAAGTCTTTGAAAGAATAATGTACTTGCTTGGTAATTAACTTCAATTTGACACGACAAAGAGAATAGCATAATTGGAACGAACCACTCCATAAATTGTTCTCTTATAATGAACAAATTTAATTTATCAGAACATGTCGGTTCATTACAAATTTTAATTATATTAATTGCTTTTTAACCACATTTTAATATCGTTTTCAATCAGTGTGAAACTAGCTATGTATTTAGAATACCAAAATTTTTCTTTTGAGTATAATTTCGTTCATGTATCGAATTTTTTAACTTCTTTGAAAAATATTCTATTTTACACTTTATAATATTATTATTAATACTTTTTCATGTTATTTTTCTCATAATTTAAATATTATTATTTGACTCAATTGTAATATTAACTTTCTGACTTCTTCAAGACAAGTAACTAATTAAACAATTAGTCAAAACAACAAGACAAGTAGAACTAATTAAATAATTACAATTCACAAATTTTCCAGTTAATTTACGCAAGTATACAATTATTATAATATATTAACTAAAATTATGCAATCTTATAATTTAATTAAATAAAAAACCTGTCTACAAATTTAGGTATTTCTAAAGTAAATTGCCTTTTGAAATTTTAAAGTAATTTTATTCATTCAGTGATTACTAGGCAATGATATGCTATCATAACGTGCACCACCACATGTCCGGAATTTGTTTTTGGCTTTTTTGTTTTTTGTTTTATTTGAGTATAACTCTAATAGTATCAAAAAAAGATGAACCCGCCACGCTTAACAGAGGAGCTCTTCTTATCAAAGTATTTAAAAAACACAGGACCAAAAACGTTTTTTAGCAAGGTCCTTTGAATATTTACAGTGATTTGTTATCCATAAAATTAAATATTGAAATTCCGGGGAAAAAATTAAGTGGTTATTTTATTGTTTTTAAAAACAAACAATTGAATTAAATATGTCTGAGTACTGTATCTTGAACTGTTAACAAAAAACTGCAAATATAATAAAAAATACCGCTTTAAAATTTTTTATATGTTTGGAATTTCTTAGATGCAAGACGTTATTGTTGTTCAAAATTTAAAAATTGTACGCTTTTAGATTAACATTTTACTCCAATATTCTTTTTAACAACTGAATATTCAAATGAGGAACTTTTTTAATTTGCATTGTTACAATTCTATAAAAACAAAGTAATTTACATTATAATTTGCTTCAAAAGGTCAACTCTTTGAAGCACAAATTCATTCAAAATTAACCAACATAACTTGCTAACGAAGCATTTCGAACATTATTTCAACATTTTCGTTATTATTATGAGAGAATACGACGGTAAAGTTATTGTGAATTCCTCACAAACTATCCTGTTACATTCTATATAAACTTGCTAATTTTTTTTGAGGTACTTTATTTCGGAATTAATTTTTAAAGTTTCTTATTAGACATTTATGCTCGGGCTGAAATAGATTCTCATTCCAAGTATTTATGCAGTATACCATGAGAAATACACGAATTTGTTCGAAGTTTAAAATATTTGAGACAATTCATGTCACGATAAGACTTTGAGAGAGAAAACCAGGCGTAAACACAATTAATTTTTATAAATGTTGGTAACTATTTTACAGATCTGAATCCTGAATGCCTACAATGCAAGCATAAGGTAAACAGCTGATATTTTTAGGTCCTATCAAACATTTCACAAGAGTAGAAATATATTTTTAATGATTATGTAAGTGAAAACAATGAATATTTAAATTAAATGAAAGAGTTGAGGAAATGAAGGAACAGTGCAAGAGACACTTGGAAAGGACGCAGGAAGGAAGAGAGAAATCCTTCCTGGTAAGAGAAGCGTAGAAAAGTCACGAAGAGATGGTGATTTAAAGTCAAAACAGGTGTTTTAAAAATGTATTCTTTCTACTGTTGATCCTTTAATTGTTACAAGTTTACCCTTATTACTGTTCTTTTTGTATTTCAAGATCGATGTTGAGATCTACTTGTTGAAAAAAATGTTTAAAGAAAGAATCCTTTAAGATGTATTTATACGAAACAAAGCTAAAATAATAACACAGAATTATTTTAATTCACAAAATAAACTTTCAAATTAAATAATTTGTTTAGTTTTTTTTTGTAAATGTATTACTTATTTTCGAATATTTTATGAATATTTAGTGATTTTAGAAATGTATTTTTAAAAAATAATTAGTTCACAATTGACTCAATTCAGTTTGAACCACAGTGACTGCAAACAAAATTTCACTATCATTGGTCAATAGTGACATGTTGGTAATTAGTGCTTTGTGTTATTAACGTAAGCCAACATTATGCTTCAACGTCCCCATATGTGACCGTACTGTTTGCCTGGGCGTATATTCAGGTATCTGTAGCCCAATGAAAAAGGTAAATATTAAATTGTTTACGTTTATATTTGTGTTTTTAATAATTCTACAGGTATAAGTATGTGACAAACGACACAAGATTTTTTCAAATCCTACTCGTTTTTTTATTTTGAATAAAATTGTAAAAAAATAGTTCGCGCTTCTCAAATACTGAATTGTAGCGCTTTTTGGTTTTTAAAAATCATTTTAGAAAATTAGCAATAAAAATCAGTTTAAGACACGGAAACTCCATAATGAATATCTACTGTATATACTATATTTTTATAACGTAAGTAAGGTATAAACAAAATTTCAAATCTTCTCACATTCTAGAGTAAATATAAGCAAAAAACAAGAAAAATCTACTTGTACTCAACGTTTGCTACACTGACTTACGTTATGCATTTTCATAATGAGACCAATATTTTATGAAAATCTTAAGAATTTCAAGATACACGACTAAAATTTTCAATTTTTATATAGCTTTTAACTCACATTTTTTGTTTTGATATTTGACTAAATTTGAGTACTTTTGATGATTTTTTTTCTAGAAAATCCGATTTTATCCTAAATTACAACTTTTTCCCTTTTTTTCACTCATAAAACATCCTGAAAAGATGCCACATTATTTTGATTCACTTTGTGTAAATCAATGTATTATTTGCGTTGTTGACCCTTTAAAATTCACCCTTTGATTGCTGTTTCTAATTTTGTGTTACAAGATCGATTTTCAGATCACCTTGATAATTTTTTTAGAAAGATTCTTTTGATTAAATGCTTATCATCAAAAGCATAGTGATGATAATTGATCATTTAAACAAAGCTTACGAAGATGGAATTAAAAACTTCCAATCCGGTGGGAAAATGTGTTACTCGTGCGGGAGAATATGTAGAAAATAAGTTGTGTCAAGAATAATTTGTAAGTAAGCAATAATTTTTTTAAAAATCAGTCTCGTTTATATTTGATCAACCCTCGTATAATAATAACATAAAAATACTAATTACTCAAAATAAAATTCTTTGAAATTAAATAATTTATCATTTTTTTCGTATATGTTACGATACGTCTACGCATAAAAACTCTCTGGAAAATAAAATTTATGAATGATTATTAGCCCTACTGCACGACGTAATGTGATCCAGAACAAGTCTGCAAAGAGAATTCAATAAGATTTTCTGGTGTGGGAATACATTTCTATAGCACCCTTAGAAATATTTCGCATTCAATACTGCTAACTGAACGCTTCCATTGGTTATCTTTTTGAATTTAAATATGTCTTTTGACTGGCTCAGAGATAATTACAACCATTTTTATTTATGAATTTTTATTAAGAAATATTGATATTGGAGACCCAGAATCGATACTTGACTTGAGCAACGATAATGATTTTTTGATCACTTTATTTATTACATCAAAAAATTATTACATGGATATGTAGTAAAAATACTCCAACATATAATTGTGTGTGTGTGTGTGGGTTTTGGTGGGTGGGTGTGTGTGTGTTTACGTACTTGAAGATCGGAACTTTATACCGATTTGATATAAAATTGGTACAGATAAATTTTGGAAATAGCTATTTAATAGGCACGGCGTATCAAGTTCATTACGCAGCACAATATAATAGCAGTTTCAAAATGGCGGGTACAACGTATCTTTAAAAAACAACATAATAAGTTGTTGTTCATTTTATTTAAATTTGGTATAAAAAAAGTAACAGCTTGGAAATTTCATTACGATGAGGGCTCGTGGTGGTTAAGACATCGACCAGCCTGTATTGTTTATGATGATCACTTCAAGGTCGTTGGTTCGTACAGTTTACTGTCGTAAGTTGGACTCTTTCTGTTTTTACCGACCTCGTGCCCTAATTAAATTGAACTTACACAAATTATTGATGGTAAAGAATAAACAATAAAAATCTTTCAAAATTGCAACTACACGAAAACGTATTAATCTATAAAATTTGTATCGTATATATTTTTGAAATTTTTCAATAAATATTTCAAATTTAAAAACATTAGTTATTGACGATTTTAACTTGATTACCAAATTACCATAAAATAATTAAATAATAAATACATTATTTTTAATTTTAAAAAGTTTTCGTTGGTGTTTTGTACTGTAATTTATTGAATAATACAATACACAATTCGCACATTAGAATGTAGCATAAGTAATATTGTTAATGTTTGTTATTTTGGGTGATTTTTTAAAAATTGTTTTACAAGCCAACGGTGCGGGCTTTTTTAAAATATTTATTTAATTTTAAATTACGTAAACCTTAAAGCTAAATTCATTTATAGGTGAAATATTACAGCCATTATCAACGAGCGCTTTGAAATAAATAATAATGTTTGATATTCGATAACATACATTAATAAATTAAAGTAATAAAATAAGTATGCATAATATCGTTTGCTCCATACGTCATACGTTTTTATCTACACAAAATTATTTGTATACTGTAATCGAAATAAATTTATGGTATCAATTTATTTACTTACGAATATTTGCGTGTTTAAAAATATAATTCATTTTTTAAATTAAATCTGTTTATAATATCCATAAGAAACGAGTTTCATAAAATACATGCTGACACAAAATAATACTTTTTGTCGTAGTTTGTAAAAGTAAATAAAATATGCACCTCTAATAATTCCAAGTTACTATTTTTCTCTCGTTATGTTCCGTCCTACGTGCAGTTTTTCTTTTCAGACAGACATCCGCCGTTATCTTCATTTCCGGCGTAGTCTTAAAAGTACTTTTCTGAAGTTTTAATGAAGTTTCAAGTTTTTCTTTATTCTAATATCACAATATTTTTTTACATTTAGAGAATATTTATTATAAAATGAGGTTAAAGTATATTTAGAAACGAAAAACATGAACGTCCGTCGATACTTTCTGTAGAATTTGATCTTAGCTGATGTTTAATTTTTTTAGGTAAATTCCATTGAAAAATAACTTAATGGAGCGACCGTCAGGGTGAAATACAACACTGAAACGTTCAAATGAGTACCGATTCAGATATGTAGATCATTTCGTATATACTTATATATATATATATATATATATAGAGAGAGAGAGAGAGAGAGAGAGAGAGAGAGAGAGAGAGTGTGTGTGTGTGTGTTTCTGTGTATGTGTGTGTTTTAGCATGGTCAAGGTCGCAATTTTATTCAAACTTGACACAAAATCGATTTTAGTAATGACTTGGGTAAATACGTTAACCAGCAAAATTAGTTTAATAGTTTCAAAATGGCGGCTACTTCAAATCTTTAAAAATTTATAAATTTTTTCCCTCCAATTTTTTTTTTAATTCTGATTATCTTTGTAATTACCGTGAAAACTGGTTAAATTATTATCGATTTTCAAAAAAATAATTTTCGTATTTTTAATACAATTAAAACATTTTAAATTGCTAATAATAGCAGATTTTAATAATATTAATGTTAGAGAAAACCGAGATTCAAAATGTGGGTAAATTATTAGTACTATTTTTCAAAATTTGCTCCGAACGGCGAGACAACTGCGTGTAACGATTTTTTATTATGTAGTCGCCAAAATTAATTTCCACTTTTTAAAATAGGCTAACCAAAACTGAAAATATATTTTTCAATAAAAAACCAATAATAATGCAATAACTAAAAGCTTACGTGGATTTGTTAATGTCAATATATAAGATTAGTCGAACGGCCGAGGGACCTAAGGCCTCAGAACAGTGCTTTAGACATAATTTTGTCTTTGTCCTACTGTGTATTGTTTGTCTTTAACTGGAAATAATTATCAGACTCATATTTGTCCAAAAGTAAAAGATATTATTTTCCATAAAAAAACGTGCATAGACTAAAAGGTTTGAAATAGGTTAACCAAATCTTTAGAAAATTAGTTTAAAACACTTTTTTTTTGAAAATAAGAATTTATTATTATAACTAGAGTTCATAAACTTTATATATCGGAATGTTCGGTATAGTGTTTTCTTCATGTAAGATCTTAATACTCTCTGTTATCTTATCAGTGAAAATATTTGTGCCGCTAAATTATTCGAAGTACATCTCTCACAAATACTGCAGAAACACGGTACGGGTATGATTTATAAACAACTCTATCAAAAACAGTTGGTCATAATGAGTAACAACATTCCATTTGCCTTTACGTAAAGAAATGTTAGCGCTCCTTTTTTGTTTGTCTTATATAAATCAGTAAAAATGCAATTAAATCGTTTTCATAATTTCTTAATTAATTTTTTGTCAACTCCTGCTTCAGCACTTTCGCCTTGACGTCTCATTAAGATTAGATTCCTTCACTAATCAAATCACAGGTAATTAAAATATCGCGATTCTTCAATGACGGATTAAAAAAAAGCAATTTAAAGTTCAATAACTCTTTTCTTTAGAAAATTGAAGAGGAATTGAATTCAATTATACTTTATCTATAATTCTAACAGCCGCCTCGGTGGCCTAGTTGATAGCGTACTGGGCTTTCACCCCGAGGACCCGGGTTCGATTCCCGGCCAGGGCTTGGCATTTTCATACGGTATAAATCATCCCATCATCCGCATTAGCCCAAGTGTGCACAATAGTCGGACGTTAAACACAAAAAAAAATCTATAATTCTAAAATATTGACAGGAACACTAATAACTTTTATCTAAAAAAACTGTAAGAATAAAACTTACTTACAATAGAAACGGATATTCTTTTTAGTTTAAAACTCGCAAATTGCATATTAATATTAGCAATTTTTGAAAATCTGGGAAAATTGAATGCTTTTTCTTAATAATTTCCTATTGTTTTATAAAGGAGTTATCGACCTTTTTTCCTTTTTAGTCTATCTTGCAACCTGGCATAAAGAATAAACTTTTATATATATATATATATATATATATATATATATATATATATATATATATATATATATATATATATATATATATATATATATATATATATATATATATATATATATATATATATATATATATATATATATATGTGTGTGTGTGTGTGTGTGTGTGTGTGTGTGTGTGTGTGTGTGTGTGTGGTCAATTGCAGTCCTGTAGACTACAAAAAGTCTGCAATTGACAACATATAAAATTAAAAGTATTTAGTAGTGAATTTCCATTCGAAAATTGGTACAGGACCTTAAGATAAAAAAACGAAAAGGATTCAGGACCTTGGAAAGAGTGCCGATCCTAAACTCTAAATTTTGTCCTAGGATAGTTATATATATATATATATATATATATATATATATATATAACATGATTGCTTGATTGTCTGCCCAGGAAATTAGAAGTTAGGTGTCTGTTGGAAGCTTTTCGGGACAATTGAAATTGCTGTTTGTGAACTGTAATATAGAATGTTGCTTTAAAAAAACTGTATAGTATTTGAAATATATTTATACCTGTCATTAACAGCTAATAGTTGTTCGTCTACTTTTTATTTCGTGTAAAAAGGGCGCCAAAATTTAAAGTCTGTTTCTGTATAACTGAAATATAACATTACTGGTACTGGAACTTTTTTTAATCTTTTACAGGTTAATTAAAAGAAATTAAACCTCTACTTGGATCTACTTTGAGCTACATAATTCTTCCTTAAATATATTTTATTGTTCTGATAATATAAATTTAAAATAAATTCTTGTAATCAATCATTATAAATCACAATCTTTTATTAAATTAATACAAATTTTAAAAAATCTCAAAATTTCCTCTTTAGTTGTATAAGATAAACCTCGTGTAAAACATAAAGACTGAATTCTAATACAATTTTTTTTTACGATTAACTGCAATAAATTTGGCAATTTAACGAAGTCCAAACTTATGAAAGTAGGCTATATTGTAACCTTATTTTTTCTCTAACCAGAGAATTCTTGAAAAAAACGGGATAACCTTTTACTTACATTCATGTATTTCGTTTAAATCTCTTTTAAATTTAATTGGAGGTGAAAAAGTTTGTTCAATGTTTCCTTTCCATTTATTTTAGTTGTACTCTCATTACGGGAAAGAAATAATTCTTCATGAGAAAAGTTATAATTTAAAATAATTGAGTGGTTGGAAACATTATTGAGTGGGATAAAATACAGTTTGCTTAAGGCGAAACACAATTTGTCGAACATAACTTTGTTTAGAAAAAAAATATCGAAATTTTAATTAACAATTTATTTTTATTACATTTTGAAAGGAAACAATCGCTTCATATAATGTGGCGATGTAGTCTTGCTTGTTCATTTCTTGTCACTAATTTTAGCGAAATTGGTCAAGTTGTTATTTCTTCATATTTAATCTACTTTTAAGTTCATAATAGTTTTATAGTTTCTTAAAAACTGATTAAAATTTAGCTTTGAAAGTAATTTTTTTGAAAAGTGAAAATTAAAAACAATATAGACTGCACCCAATTTCTAGCAGAATCGATTTTGAAACAATTACTAATTTTAACAATGTAAAATATTATACTTTTTTAATTTTACGATTATATTACGTTTTAAATGAGCATAAATTATTTTAAATTTCAATAAAATGAAATCAGGTTTGTGTTAGAAATTTTTTACAGTGTTTGTAAAAAGATGGCTGCTTCTAACCTTATCTTAGATATTGTAAACAACTTCCAAGGAATAGTTGGCCGGATCCCTCTTATTTCTTCCCGAGCAAGTTATGGTTTCTTGTGCTGTTGCTCTAGATGTTGGTAAGCTGCTGTTTAGTTGTTGTGCAGTAGTCAGTCCTCCTCGATGTTCTGCCGAACTAGGATTTTCGACTTGTATTTATTCTTGAAATTATGGCGGGCACCATAATTTTTCAGAATTCCATTGTTAAAACTAGAGAAATGACGCACCAATCAGAATGA
>CM040191.1:50290640-50340588 GCA_022606455.1 Callitettix versicolor
CCTCTTTGAATCCTCTCTTTATCCTACACTTTATGGAGGGAAGGAGAAGACTGAAGAAGGCGCCGTAACCTTAGGAATATCGATAGGTGGTACTATAGATTTACAAAAGTTCGCAATGCATAGTAACCCTAAAAATTCATTTATTTTAAAATCATTACACATTTTGGAAGCTGTAACTTATCGTTATATGTGTATATAACGATAATTAATAATCCAGTATATGTTTTTCAATTAATATTGCCTTCATTTTAATTTTATTTGTTTATCAATACAGACTTCTTCAAAATGATGCCGGAATTGTTTTTCCTTTGAATAAAACGTGTTTTAGATATTACGATCAGCAACATGCAAAAAATAATTACAAATTTTGGAGGCCTGGCTTATCGTAATATCCACTCCAGTATTTTTTTCCAATTAATATTGCCTTCTAGTTTTTTATTTGTTTATCAATACAGACTTTTTCAAAATGATGCCAGAATTGTTTTTCCTTTGAATAAAACGTGTTTTAGATATTACGATCGGCAACATGCAAAAAATAATTACAAATTTTGGAGGCCTGGCTTATCGTAATATCCACTCCTGTATTTTTTTCCAATTAATATTGCCTTCTAGTTTTTTATTTGTTTATCAATACAGACTTCTTCAAAATGATGCCAGGATTGTTTTTCCTTTGAATATTCGTTTATACAGAACGTGTTTTAGATATTACGATCGGTAACATGTAAAACAGAATTACAAATTTTGGAGGCCTGGCTTATCGTAATATCCACTCCAGTTTGTTTTCCAATTAATATTGGCTACCTTCATTTACTTTCAGATTTGTTTGTCGCTACAGACTTCTTGAAAGTGAAGCCATGATTGTTTTTCCTGTGAATAGTCATTGTATAAAGTCAACATCAACAATTAAAATTATGTTTACATAATATAAAACAATTTCAGGCTTGTTAGATTTGTTATTCCAAAACTAAATTTTAGTGAATTTCCAAAAAAAAATTATTAAAATTTATTCTTAGTTTACAGAAAAAAAATAACTAAAATGTTAAATATATATAACACAATTTTTTATAATGAAAAACGTATAAACAAATTTAAAATATTGTGTTTTTATTATTCTACAATAAATAAAAATAAAATCTCCTTTCAAAACATGCATTTATAAAAGTTTATCCGGCGATATTTATTACGTCATAAAATTTAATTCAACAAAAACCAGAAGCAATACAAATGCATTGGATCAATACACGGCAGAAGTATTCCGAAGTTTAATCCGATGTCGAGGCTTTCCATTCAATTCGTCTTGTGAACGTGTAAGGAATTGCATTATTGCTCTTAGTAAAGTGTGGTTTAGCCGTAAACAGCGGAAAACTTACCTTACTTTCCTTCACTCAAATCATACGAAGTTCCACTTGCACGATCCTCTTAACTTTTCTCGCTTTCCTTTTAAGCGTGGTACGAGTTTTGTGTTGAAAAACACATTTCCCCTCAATTGATAGCCATCGACGTAGTACATTCTTTAGAACATTTATTTATTGTTGTAAATATTCTTGAAATTTACTGCGAAAATGTAGGACCTATTTAGAAGTGCACAGCGACTTGGACATGCCGTGACGAAACGTCTCTCCCATTATTTTTTCGATTTTATATAAGATATTTACTAGCAGTGTATCCGAGCTTCTTGTGATGACGTGACTGCTAGACCAAACATTTTTAGGATTAGGTTCCGTTTTTCCAATGTATGAAACGCAAAACGCTAATTAATCCAAGAGCTATACAGGCAATTCGTTTAGCTTTTAGAGTTAGTGAAAAAATCTAGTTTTAAAATAACTCAGATATTTTTATTAACTGTCATTTCCTTGTATTTAACACATGTTAACGTTTTTCATTAAAACTTGTCAAATCATGTTCTAGTGAAAAGCGGAAAAATTAGGGCTTTTAAACTGACAAATAAATCACAAATTGTATGTGCGACCGTTTAGGATTATTTAACTAGGAATCCCCCCGGGACAAATGGGGCGAAGCAATGATTACGTGCATCACAGGCACTCTCGCAATAAGTAACTGCTCAATAAAAGTTAAATTTTCGAGTTCACTTGGAATAACTCCAGGATTCATATTATTGGCCGATGTGTATTTGCTTCGATTTTTTTTACACTGTGAGCACACATCAAATACTCTGTTTTTAATCAAAACTCTAGAACAATTATTGCACTCAAATAACTGTAGGTTTTGCAAAGCATTCTCGAAATCAATTTGCAAATGTCTGAACTGCGTGTTATTTTGAAAATTAACACTCCCAGGTTGATTATCATCATTGTTTATATTTGCGAATCGATTTCGATAGTTTCGCTGATCTATCGTCAAGCGATCGATTGAAGTTCTACCTCTGCCTCTTGGACGTGGCATGTTCACGACCCGCAACCGGAAAACTACTGACTTATCACTTCGCCAAACCCAAACCTGAGCCCGAACCCCTCCTACCTGACTCATTGTTTCAGGTAATTTTGATGAATTTGCTCGTGTACGTAAGTAGTGCCGTATACCGCAGCGGCGATGGACGTTATCTTCGTCTAGCAAACAGTTACTGTCTCTGTCTTACACACACAAAACAAATGGGAGGCTTTTTCATCAATAACTCGGTTTTTTTCAAAATTTTTTGACAAAAGTCGAAGTATGCACCCCTGAGACCTAAAGAATATATACTTCAAATGACATGTTTCTGTCTCTGTCTTACACACACACACACAAAATGGGAGGCTTTTTCATCAATAACTCGGTTGTTTTTCAAAATTTTTTGACAAAATTCGAAGTATGCACCCCTGAGACCTAGAAGAATATATATTTCAAATTTCATTGTGATCGGCTTAAAACTGTGGGAGGAGTAGCATGTAATGGAATGCATTAAGTCGGGGATAGAGGGAGCTTCGCCCCAAAAAACTTCTTCAGGGCTCCTTATAACAAAGAAAAGTGTTTCATCGAAATGCATGAATACGTTTACTATTGAAAACGGGGAAAGTAGTGCTAAAGACTTAGATTTTTACTTTCTAGAAAGGAGCATTTTTAAATCACTTAAAAATAATTGTTTTTTACATAAAGTGATCAGTTATTCAGTTACTTTCGTTTATAAGCTGCATTATTATAATGCCTGTGGTATAAATAGATTGAACGAATGAGTAAAACAAAAGGAAAAAATAAAAGTATTTACATGCAATCTGTAAGTATATAACAAAAACACATTTATATGCTGCCTCATATTGCCTTCCTTAGTAAAACTAACTTTTACTAGATTGGGTAAATTTTGCAGGTAAGCACTAGCATCTGAATTTTTTTGTCTAGCCTCTATATTTTGTCACTCTGTGTCGCTCCCCTCTAGCCGCTCTGGTTCCCAAACATACGTCAGCTGCCACTGTCTCTATTCTGCCACACACGCACACCAGCACATTATAAATTACAAACAGAACAACTCTATTATCAAAACAGTATAATAAGAACACATTAAAATAAACTCAAAAACCCAGTCTAGAGATGTGTGTTTTATTACTTTTTTCCTTTTAGTTTTCTTAATGCCTTGTGGTTCTATAAGATTTTTTTATTTTTTTGGTAGGTTTTATTTTTAGTAGATGTAGGTATCAGATTTCAGAGTTATTTTTTAGTTTCAAGAAGGCTCATACTTTCTTTTTTTTAGGTTAGCTTGTTAAACAATAAGACACATAAATTCTTTGTTGTTAAGCTTATGTTTTAAATTAGGCACTTTAGAACTAGGAGATTGTTCGTTTACAATATACAATATACAATATACAATATACAATATACGATATACGATATACGATATACGATATACAATATACAATATACAATATGCAATATAAAATATAAAATATACAATATACAATATATAATTCACAATATACAATATACAGTACACAGTATACAGTATACAGTATACAGTATACAGTACACAGTACACAGTGTACAATGTACAGTGTACAGTATACAGTATACAGTATGCAGTATGCAGTATGCAGTATGCAGAATACAGTATTCAGTATGCAGTATACAGTATACAGCATACACTATACACTATACAGTATACAGTATACAGTATACAATATACAATGCACAATATACAATATGCAATGCAATATGCATTATGCAATATGCAATGCAGTATGCAATATGCAGTAAGTTACAATTTACAATATACTTCGTGTATTATTTTAAATAATGTTAAAGTACAACATTAAAAAATAATACTTTTAAAAAAAACACAAGTTCAAAATAAAATTTCAAAACCTTTAACGAATACGGATTATTTCAATTTCGTCTAAAACATTTAGGAACCATATTGTTTAAGCACCTCGTGTAGAATTGTTCAGTGCTTAAGTACATGTTAAAGGTTACGTAAGCCTAATTACGTAGTACAATTGTTTTGTTCTTCAAACCTACTGGAGGAGATTAGAATTTTGTGATGAAAGGCAGTGAAACCATTATTACGCCAAGCCTTAATTATCATATGTTAAAACCTTTAAGTCTAACGAGAGTGGTATCGTACAAACACGAGGCCTGAAATATTAAAGCGAAGCAACTTTTGGATATTAAACAGCAAAAGGTTTATGACGTAATTAGACATGTTTTGTGCAGTGCTGATTTTAATTTTGTTTTTGAAAAAAAATTCTTCTGAAAAGTATTTAGGATTTAAAATTATTACGTATAGTAGTAAAGTTCATGTTACTGCTTGAAGCGCTTATAAAGCATTAGTTAATTAAATTAATTATATTTATATGTTTTAATAATTGAATAGTTTGTTTCATTTAGTAAACCTTATTTTTAGTAATTAATATACGGAAAACATTTCAACCATCAAATATAGTGAATATTGAATTTCATTGTTATAATTTTAAAATGGATATTTTAACTAAATATCGAATTGAAATATAATAATAGAAATTATAGTATTAAATTTACTTGATTTTATTGTTTTATTTTAAAACACAAATAATTTAATATTGTATAAATGGAAAGTTCTTATGTTAAAAATATTTCTAATATGAAACAAACATTTACAAAATGGTGCAAATTAATAAACATACTTTTTCACATTATTTACTATATAAAAAAGGAAAACTTGAACATTTCTTTTCAAAATCTGTTCCTTACGTCTTCCATAAAAGTCGTCTGTCAACGATCACAAAAAAACTTTGTTTATTCCAACCAATTTTGAAAAAAACCAAATTTTCAATTTAAATTTATATTGTAAAAAAGCTAAAGATATCCAAAAGTGTTCTTGATTTTTTCCGGTTTAATTAGTCCAATTATTTATCTTCATAAATTGGACAAAACGTTGAGCAAAATTGTATGTACTATTTTTCATTTTAGACTGAGTTTAAATTTTACGAGACATATTTTGTGCGTACTTTTGGAAAACGATAAATTCTATTAATGAAAATCAGGGTTTTAGTGTGTTTGTTTAAAAAAATATCAATTTGTTTTACACTAAATTTAATCGCTCAGTCTTCTGTGCACAAACATACAAACGGATAAAAATTTGATTACGAAATCTCCATTTTAACTTTGGAAAACTGAAAATGGATGTTCGTTATTGAAATTGTATATCGTTTTTTTATTACAACAAAATATGCATTTATACTTCGTAAATATAGTAGCAAATGTTCAAGCATATGCTACACATTTCTTTTTCTTTCAAATTAGCGTTGAATAGCATGAAACTCGTAACTGCCGCGACGCAGACTAGACTGCTCCAGTCATCGGGCGCTTTTTGCGTACGTTAATTTCTCCTTTATTTCATGCACAAACAAAAACTGACTTTTGGATCTTATTCTACTCGCGTTTACTACATTGCAAAACTTTGAGAACCTTCTAAAGTTGTCAAAAATCAAAAAATCTTGAAACCCCATTTTTTTTAAATCAAACTAGGTTTAGAGAATTTTCCTATTTAACATGTCGAAATTAAGGAGGGAAGAGAGAAAAATTTAACATTTGAAGAGGTCTAGCTCTCGATAGAAATACTTTATGTGCAGAGTGCAAATCATATTAAGTAGGCTATATTTGTGTTAATAACATTTTAAACTGTAATCATTTAATGTTTACTTAGAATTTAATTAAACATTATTCGGAATCAATATCATTTCTAGTTTCAAATGATACGCCACACTGGCTAAAAAAAAGAAAATGTATTGTTGTAAACGTTACCCCGAACTTCCATAGATTACTTGTTATCGTCTTTCCCTATATTTTTCTTGAGATTTTTGACAGCCACAAAGACGTTTTTGACAAATTTTCTAGTAGTCTGTCATGAAAAACGATTTTAAAATATTACGAATAAACGTTTACCAGTAAACGCACGCGAATTTTTAATGCTCCTTGCTTTTAATTACGGACACTTGAAGCTGTATTACATATCAGGCAGTCACTTGTAACCGTAAGACTGACACATAAGTTTAACTATCACAAGGAGACAGTTCGGATTAAAATTGTAAGACAAAGTTTACAATTGGTCGTTGCAATGTTTGCTCCAGTTTCCAGGCCATTAACAACGTCGGGTTGACGCTAGTTCTGCATTCATTACAACGAAACTGATTAAATATTTCAGTTTATTTTTAATAAGACTAATTCCTTAATTTATTACGAGCAGAAACTATGCTTTTTTACAAAACATGAATAATTGTTTCTTTGTAGTTAATTTTAAAATACATTAACAAATTAATTTTTTTCAAAATAACAAAATTTATTCAAATACAAGAATACTTTGACTTCCTTTGAGTCAAATGCGTGGGTTATTTTAAAAATATATTTACTGATCCTACCCGCTGTGCAGTCCGCCACCACTCCTACGTCTCTCTTTCCTCTATCGTGGCTTAGTTATGTTTATACATTTTAGCTTAGTATATCACTAGTCAATGATCACAGCCTGTAGTGATATGGTAGTATAAAACTGTGTTGTATCGATAATCCTTAGTATATTTGATTATCTTATAGTTAAAGCCAGAAAATCGAAAATGATAAAAGAACATATTAAAAATATTTTTTGATATAATTAATTGTGTGCTTTAAATATTACTTTTAAAAGGGCAACATATTCTTTGTGCTATAGAAATTACTAATTAAAATATTTTACTTGAATGTGCTAAATTTTATTTATCAATAATTGTCTTTTCTCATTTAGAAAAAAATTCGATTCATTAACAACTTCATGTAAACGAATTCTTTAAATTTGTTATTAAAGTATTTGTGCTAACAGTTAAATCATTTTTTTATTTAAAAAGATAATTTACATTTGTTACGAAAAACAAAGTGGATTTGGTAATTTAAATTAGTTGTACGAATAAATCAATCATTATTAGTACAGAAAATTACTATAGTTAAATACTTTGAAACTTCACTCTTACACCATACTATACAAGCCTGAGAAAAAAAGTGTATACATTTAAATTACAGCGAATTATTTATTAAAAATGTTTCTTTAATAAAATATATATTTGTACATTTTTTTGTTTAACATATACAAAATAAAATTTAAAAAAGTATATTTAGATAATTTCTAAAAAATGGGCTATTAAAGACCATTTTTTTAACGTCCGACTATTGTGGACACTTGGGCTAATGCAGACGATGGGATGATTTATAGCGTATGAAAATGCCAAGCCCTGGCCGGGAATCGAACCCGGGTCATCGGGGTGAAAGCCCAGTACGCTATCAAGTAGGCCACCAAGGCTATGGAAAATTAACAAGCCATTATCGTACCTATTATGATTAAACTGAAATCTGGAAACTTTAAATAGGTTATAATAAGTTTCAAGTTATTTTAATAAAAACTAGCTAGGTTAATTTGCCGTATTGTCTAACAAATTATTGTAATTAAAATAAAAATGAAAGAGAAAACATGATACATGATTTTTATTTTTGGTTCTATAACAGAAGTTTTTTTAACTAAAGAAAAATGATTTAGACGTCATTTTTTGACGTTATTGACATCTTCAAATCAAATCAGCGAGACAGTTGCTTCCCGCGATTATTTAAAAATATTATTTATAATATAAAAATGAATTAGACGACTGTCGGGGTTTATAATTTTATTTTCAATTTGATTCGAAATTTTTATTTTTTAATACAGATTTTAACACTGCTTTTGATGTCGAATTATATTTTTTTTAAATAAATGGGATTAAAATTTATTATCTGATTATCATACGGCAGTTAAAATTTGGTATCGTGCTATATTTCGCCCTAATTACATACAACAACATTTCCATTCTTTCCATCCAAATTTTATACTCGTTTTGTGTATTTCAAACCCCAAATTTCCAGACTGATAAAAAATAATATTTTCCAGTTATTGTCGGTTATTGAATTAAGGGGAGAGAAATCATTAGTACTTGTCTATAGACCAGCGCACCAGCCTGTTTTGCAATTCAAATTACCTGAACCGAATAGAATTATTCAGGGGAGGAAGAAAGACTTTGTCTAATGATTGCAAATGTCATTATTATGCAGCGGCATGCCGAAATAAAACTTAAAGGCTTTTTTGGTTTAACCACAGTATTGTATAACAGTAGAGCTTCTTTTAATACAAGCATTAGTCAAACCAAACAACAACGGGCAGAGAGTGAAATAATTAGTAACTGGAACAGAAGTTGAGAACGCCAAATGTTTTAGTGCACTTTACTAATTATTAGAAAAATTCCATTCGGCCGCCATTGTGAAAAGCTCATCAATCATCCGGAAGGTTTTCACGGGTCATTAAAATGTAAATTTGTAAATGTGTTAAATAAGTAGTTTTTCACTAAGACTTTAAGGTATGTAATGAATATCGAGTTTTTTAAATTAAGTGTGATACTTATTATTTTTTTTTCTTAAACTGATGGAAAAAAATGAGGATACGATAAAAAAGAAAGAAGAAGAAGAAGAAAGGAAGAAAAACTGTCCATGTGTAACTAATTTTTGATTTATTTATTTATTTATTTTAAGGCGGAAAGCACATTGAGGCTATTATCGCCTCCCCAAATGTAAGTGTGAGAGTAAAGTGTAAAAACCGTAAGTGTTGCAAGTGTAAGTGTGTTAGACTCGGGTACAGCGAGGGACGTCTAAATCCTCTCAATAGCTGCAGCTAGTATGCAAGCCGGCTAGGAGGACTAATAAAAACGTTAGTAACAAAAAGGACATGCAGAGTAAACTTTACAAGTATAATACGTGAAAGTAGAAAATTGTATAAATTTTATATATATATATATTCTTGAACCCACAGGTGGCGAGAAGGCTGCGCAAAGGGTTCGGCTACTGCGAATGAAGAGGGCTCTTGGTATAACGCGTGATATCTACAATAAGAGATGTATGTCGACGCACACAAAAATCAGACATTACAATAAAACAGGAGGTATTATATGCAAGCGAGACGCTAGCACTCCACATTAAAGCTACCATGGAAGACACTTTGAAGGAAGAACGCAAAATCTTCAGGAAGATGCATAGCCCGAGATTAACAGAAGACGGATACAGGTTGCACTCCCGGAAGACCACAGAGAAGATATCGAACTTGGCAACAGATATCAGAAAAAGGAGGCTTCAATTCTATGGACACATCAGTAGACTCCCAAAAAAGAGACTTGCCAAGAGAATCCTTAAGTATATAAAAAGTGTCAAATGAACAACGTCGTGGATCACACAAGTCAGAATAGACCTACATGACGCAGAAATAGACTCAACGGACATTGAAGACAGGAACGCATACAGGAGAAAGATGCTCGGTTGGAAGATCCCAGAGAATGAAATCCCAAAGAGAGCAGGGGTAAAATGGACGGAGGAGCGGAAGAGGATCCATGGGGACAGGATAAGGGAGGTGTGGAGGATTAGAAGGAACAAGACATGAGTCGGAGTGCTTTGCGTGATCCAACAGGGTCTATCCGCAAATAATAATATAATAATATATATATTAAACTTTTAACATAATATGAGCTAAGTATCAGTGCAAAAACAGAGTATGTTATAGTGTATCTTAAGAGCAAGCAATTAATAAAAATATTAAAAAAGAATACTGTAATACATATATTTCACACTTAAATATAAGTTAAAAAAATAACTATTAATTGAATAATTGTGTTAAAATATATTACTTTATGTAAAATACAGTCTTTCTAACAATAAATTAATGTATTTATTAATAAATATATTTAGAGATGAGCTGTTGAAGCAGCCATTATGGTACGTTAATTGTAAAAAGTCGTTAAATATATTGTTAGGAATGAAAAGTTTTTAAATTATTAGTTTTAAATATTATAAAGAGGTCACAACCAAAGAATGAAAACTTTCGACAAAGACACAGAAACATTACGAAACTGCTGACTTACTGCCTGTTGCAATAAAACAACGAATGTAGAACAGTAGTTTGGATAAAACTTGTGGGAAGAAGTACCTCATGGTCAGGAGAATCTGAGAGTACAGGAAGGTCTCAATTGAAGGGAAGTAGGACAACTAATGTCAGTACATATTTTTCTTAACTTTCTATGTGATTGTGGTCATTCTTCGCTGAATAGATTTTTTTATTTATTTATTAGTATTTACAATCTGTCTATAGGACACCAAGTAAATTATATGGCTAAAATAATGACATGAAAGCATGTACCCATTGATACATACAATAATAATAATAAAATAATAAATAATAATAATAACAATAATAATAATAAAATAATAATAATAAAATATTGCTACATAATGTTGTATCTGTTAGGTCAGCTGTTAATTGTCAGACAGGTCGCTAGGTATTCTCCTCTTGAGTCTTCGTGTTGTCGATCATATCATTAAATTTTCAGTCAAAACATTTGGATAGGCTAATATTCGATGTCGGTAACTATTGCTATAAGTTTCAATTTCTTCTGTGATGGTCGGAATATTGAGTTGCTTGTGGATTATTTCATTTGTGATTATTTTTGGAGCTGTTAAGATTAAACGTACTATCTTAGATTGGAAGCATTGTAAAATTGCAATATTTGATTTGCAAGTAGAACCCCATAGTTGTATCCCATACGTCCATATTGGTTTCAGTACTGTCTTATATAGTAGGCTAATATTTTGTTATTGGTTGAAAGTTTTGACTTGTGCCCAACCAGCCAGTACATATTTCTGAGTTTAATACCAAGTAGTTTACGCTTATGTTTCTGCCAATTCAGACGACTGTCCAAATTAATTCCCAGGTACTTCACTTCTGAGGTCTGCGGTATCAGTTTTTTTATTTAAGGATACTGCTGGACATGTATGCTTCCTTAATGTGGAGGTTATGTTGACATTTAGCTTCATTAAATTTTATACGCCATTTTTCCATCCAAAGTTGAACTAGTTTCAAACTATGCTGCAATGTTTCAGAAGCTGTCTGAGGATCATTATTGGAGGCCATTATAACAGTTTCATCCGCCGAATAGATAGCTCTCATTCTGTAGTATTTAACAACCAGATAACACTGTTCACTCATGTTCTGAAAAAATTGGGTTTTGGAATGTTAAAAATTAAAATTTGTAATTTTAATTGTGTAGAGGTCACAGCGAAAGAATGAGTACTATTGTCAAAGGAACAGAAAAATTACGAAACTCTGATATACTGCATGTTGCAATTACCAACATGGTGTGTATAACAGCAGTTTATATATAGAAGCTTGGGGAAGAAGCAGATCGCTGTCAGTCGATTCCGGAGGAGATCAAAGAGCAGTAGAACAATTATATGTGAGGAGGTGCTCGAAGAGGACATTCCAGCCAAGTGTGTTGGGGAATAATAAGTCGGTATTGTAAGTAATTATACAGTATTTGCGTGTACTTCTTTCCTTTTCTTTTTTTAGTTTAAACAAATTGGGGCACGGGTCTCCAAAGAAGATCTTGGGATATATTTGAGGGAAAATATTTTGAACGGTTAATACAATAGTGTTCATTCTGGGTAGTTAACGAGTGTACTTGTAACCGTAACAATATTTGTAATAAATATATGTATTAAAGGGCTTTATTTAACCACCAATAATTAAATCTTTAAAGGAGCCGGGTTAGGAGAGTTCACAAAGTCCTATAACAAATGGTGCATCAGCCGGGAATTATATATATACATATATGCCGTACATATATGCCGCCTCGGTGGCATAGTTGATAGCGTACTGGGCTTTCACTCCGAGGACCCGAGTTCGATTCCCGGCCAGGGCTTGGCATATTCATACGCTATAAATATAAATCATCCCATCGTCTGCAATAGCCCTGGTGTGCACAATAGTCGGACGTTAAACACCAAAAAAAAAAAAAAAAAAAAAAAAAAAAAAATATATATATATATATATATATATATATATAGTGTGTGTGTGTGTGTGTGTGTGTATGTGTGTGTGCGTGTGTGTGTGTGTGTGTGTGTGTGTGTGTGTGTGTGTGTGTGTGTGTGTGTGTGTGTGTGTGTGTGTGTGTTTGCGTGCGTCTTATATTTCTAGTATCATTGGAAAGTTTAATTTGCTAATTTAAGCCGATTTGATTTAAACTCGTCAGAAAACTGATTTTAGTAACAGCTTAAATAGATTATTTCTTCACATAATCAGCTGATCCGTTTCTCACCAAACTGGTTAGTATTTCCTGAAGTGTTAATCTAAGCTTTTGTATCTCGTCACAACTAATTTACTGTTTTAAACTAATCCAAATTGTGTTTATTTCGTTTTATTCGAAATTTAATTTTAGTATTACACTCTCCAAGTGAGTGTGTAACAATTACCTAGAACAATTTATTTTACAAATACTGTTGACCAAAGTTCTCAACAGATTTAACCAGAGTTTCTAACCAGATGCAATGGCGTCTGGTGCTCGGTGATTTCGCGGTTGTACCAATAAAAGAAACCAACAGAGCATAAAGAGTCACGGTACATTGTCACTGAAGTCTCAACGGAAAACAAACATGAAGACTTGAAGAGAAGCTAATCCTATTAAATACCTAAGCAAGCAAAGTTAGGTTACTGTTCGTATTAAATCCTGCAGTCACTAAACTCGACAGAAGTTAAAATTTGTGCAGTTCAGAAGTGCTTATCTATCTTCAAATTAATACACTTTCAGAATGCGAGTGTTACTTGGAACTTCAACTGTATAAATACTAAAATATGTTTTTTAACCTCTGCCTTTCTTAAACACGTTATATTTGTTGATGCGTTTAGGAATACTTACATTTTAGAAATTTATTAATACACTCATTAATAAGTTTTTAGTACATACATAACTTTTGAAAATGAAAATATTCCAAAACGGGTCAACACATATAAAGTATCTGAAGTTAGCAATATGCTACAATCTCTCTACAATCTATGCAATAGCAATTTTCAATTGTAATCTACGAGCAATATGCAAGGCAAATATGTGCTCTACAAAATCACAACATTCCTAGCGGAAAAATAGATGACTACATTAAGAATGTTAACTAAAATATGCATTACAGTTTATATAATGTGTTTACTAAACCAATTATCAACCATAATAATAATAATTTATTAGTACAAATATTGCTATTATTAATATTGATAATTTGAAAAACTATCACTGACTGCGGCCATATTTAAGGTCATATTTTCATTGCAATTTAAAATACTATATTATACAGATCTTAAAGATAATTGCTACGATAAAATCAAATTTTATAAAAAAAAATAAAAAAATACAAAAGGTAAGTTCTTTTTAATATGCCGCTATTTTGAAAATGGTTGAACAAGATTTTCGCATAACAAACTAACCCAAATTATTACAAAAATCGATTTATGTGCAGAGTTTGAATGAGATCGGACTTGAAAAGGTTAGAGTGTCTCTCTCTCTCTCTCTCTCTCTCTCTCTCTCTCTCTCTCTCTCTCTCTTTCTCTCTCTCTCTCACTCACTCACTCCCTTACTAATTCACTCTCTCTGTTCCATATCCTACTCCTAAAACACACACATACACATGCATACGCACGCACACACACACACACACACACGCACAAAAACGCACACGCACACGTTTGTGTTTGTTCATTCTGCTTCAGGGAACATCTCAAGGAAGTTAGTGAAAAGGCGGCGAACGTGGCAGGAGCCCTTTGCAGGCTCATGCCAAATCTGGGAGGTCCAAGACAGGCACGCCGCCGACTCCTGGCTGGGGTAGTATTGCCCAGTGCTCCTTTATGGAGCGCCGATTTGGAGCCAGGCTATGATGGTCGCGAGTTATGCGCGCAAGGTTAATGCGGTGCACCGCCGTGCATTGCTGCGTGTCGTGAGTGGTTACCGAACAGTTTCCTACGACGCTGCATGCGTAGTGGCGGGCGAACCACCAATGGAGCTGATGGCCGTTGAAATATCGAGGCTCTACTGGCGCAGGCGAGTGCTGAGCCGCGGTATAGAATCGTAGTCACAGAGGAGCGAAATCGGACCCTGGAGACACGGCAGCAACAGAGGGACGAATCAACAAATGAACGATGTACATACCAACTCATAGGTAACATCCACGATTGGTGCATCAGGGACCATGGGGAGGTGAATTTCTATCTCACACAGATTCTCACTGGGTACGGTTACTTCCGATCTTACTTGCTCCGTTTCCGGCTGGAAACAGACTCGGCTTATCTCCTCTATCTTCAAGCAGTGGAGGAAGATGCGGAGCATGTGTTTTTCTGGTGTCGGAGTTTCGACGAGGAAAGGATGAGGCTTCAAACATATCTGCGAGGCTGCATTGCACCGAAAAGTCTGGTTGCGACAATGATGGCTTCAGAGGCCAACTGGAGGGATATTGCGGGATTCGCTGCAGTGATCATGAAGAGGTTGAGGGCTGAGGATCGAGAAAGGAGAGACAACGCTGTAGAAGAGTAGATGGTCAGCCAGTCCACCTTTCCACGAAGTAATGCCTGGCGGCGGTTCCGTGGGGAGGTTTACAGAAGAGGAATGCTTTTGGTGTTTTTTTCAGTGGATAACAATATATCTTAACTTGAGTTTGAGCTTGAGTTTGAACTTAATTTGAGTCCCACATTCTGTGGTAGTGCGTACCCTACCCCAAGTAGTCTATAAAAGATTTTTTCCACCTTTTTGGCATAGCAAAAAAAACACGCACATGCTAGTGCGCGCGCGCACACACACACACACACACACACAATTTATATTAAACTATACACATTTTATGAATTATATTTTAAAACCGTCTGTACATATTGAAGGAGAATGGCTTTTATTATTTCGACAATTTGTTTAACTGGAACATTACACGATAAAGCAATAAAAATGTTACACCTATTATTTTACATTACATTTAAAATATGATTTCATTAGGTCTAGAGTAATCATGCATCAATTAGCACTTTAATTTTTTAAATTCCACTGAATAAACTAAAACTAATCTGAAGGCTGTCAAGGCTCTTTTGCGTGATTTCAATGTAATTTCAAAGTTTGCATGGAATTTAATGAAATTTAATTTAAGAAGTTGAAAGAATGGAAGCCCTCTTATATTCTTAATTATACCGACCGCTGCAAGATAGCGCTCGCAACCACTACCCCCAATTTCATCGTAATCGGCGTCGTAATACTTACAAAAAGTGTTACAAGACCAACTTTATTAAAATTTTATTCTCGAAGAGCAACATTGTGATAGCAAGAGCCCTTTGTACAGTTTTTACTCTATATAATAGTATTACAGGAAATAGTTAACAACTGAAAACGTCATCGTTAAATCAAAAGCCGCCATTTTGAAACGGAAGCTAATGAAAAATATTTAGCAGTGCGGGATTGGCCGACAAAAGTAACTACTTCTTTTGGCTGCCTGACTGTATACTTTATCACTTCTTCTTTATTTGTTTCACCCAACTTTGGGGTACACTAAATCAACCACTTTTTAATGTTCTGTGCCTTCCTCGTAGCCCAGTATTGCTTCATTCGTTGTGATCTTGCTTTTCTTTCTTCGTCAGAGATTTGGATCGTTCGATTGGATTTGACTTTGCCTTGGAACCGTTGTTTCTTGTCCTTGGTTATTGTTTTGGCTGTTTTGTCCATGAGCATAGTGTCAGTGATTTGTAGTTATGTTATGTCTCTCTCTGTTTCTCTAAACCAAAGTGGTTTGGCTCTTTTATTGTGAAAGTAGTCAAATATTTTTTGGTTAGTCTAATTTTGTCCATTCGGAGGATATGCCCATAAAAATCAATTCTCCTTTTTCTTATACTTTTTCACTATTATGATTTAATTATTTTTTTAATTTAGATGCAGGCAGGGTAGGGCAACTCTTGAAAATTATTTTGGTATTAAATTTCGCGTGCGTGTAGGTACACAAATTAGAAATTAACTGAAACTGTCACAGACTATGAATTTCAGTATCTTAGGCTATATAAGGGACTTTAATAATTAATCAGCTTATAACCCTACTTTTGACAGTTATATTGTCTAAGTATAATAATAAATATAATATTTGTGATTCTGGCATCCAAAAAGTGGTATAGGTCATACACATTAAATAATTTGACTACACAAATTTAGAAAATACACATTTTAACATTAACAAGAACAAAAAACATAACCTCAATTGAAATGATGTTGAAAGTTATTGTACGAAATCAGCTGTTTAGAAGTAGTCACTTCCAGTCTAGATATATACAAGAACAATATATGCTGTGCGGTATGCATTACGGATTAAATTGTGACGCGAAAGCAAATTTTTATACCCATGTTTTGTCAACCGCGACCATACAAGTTTTCACTTCAAAAAAAAAATTATAATGTGTTGTAATAATTTTTGTAATAATAATGTTGTAATAATAATAACTGAAAAAATAATGTTCACTAGAGTGCGCGTATGGATGTGTTAGAGCGTTCCGTGACGGCGTTGCCTTGAAGGCAAACTGATTTTTCTTTCTGCAAAACATACATTCATACCACACGATAAGAAATAGTCACTTCAAACAAAAATCTTACACATACGTCGTTCGGTCTTTGTATGTGGTACTTTTTTACTGAATTTTAAAAAATCGGTCAATAGGTTTGGCCAAAACTACGTAAGAAACACGCTAAACAAATGCTCAACTATCGAGTTGAATGACAGCCCTCGTTTTGTTCGGCCAATTTTATGCCTAAAATCGATTTTAGTAATACTTTAGATAGGCTAATTTTCGAGCGAATTCCAAGCACTTAACTTCCTTATTTTACACAATATAGAAAATCTGATATCGTTAAAATCTACATAAATAACAGTTCAAATTATCAATTTAATTTATAAGTTTTAACAGAGAAAAACGATTTTCTAAAAAGTATAAGATAGAAAAAATATTCTTGGTAAATTGCTTATATGTAGCTACTATTTATTATGCGTTCTACTTCGAGCTCTACTTTGTATGCTGTATAACATACATTAAGTGCCGTAGTTCATGCAAATTAACTTCACTATCGTACATAAAACTACTTGCTTCTCCACAATATATCTCCGTTGATCACTTGAGAATCACTTAAAAACTTGCATGGAGTTATTACATGTTCTAAGAACACGATAGTCTGTCGGAATAAACTAACAGTTCTTTACAGCACGTACTTTAGATTTTAGACTTAGAATAATAGACTTTTTTGTACGCGCTGGACTTAAATAAACGTGCTCCATTTGTTTCAATCGCCATTCAACTGCGTTCCCATGTGAGGCTTGGGGTTAAATTCTATCCATCACTGTGTAAAAAGTACTGTAATTTAGATGTTTTCAAAACTAATTCGGTTCAGTGCAAGTATGTATTTTAAAAAATAATACTGTATTTAGAACTTTGGTATTATAAGCAAATGTATTTTGTAAAATGATGTATTATAGCGTAAGCAATGTAAGACGCTTTGCATTTTTTTTTTTTTTTTAACGTCCGACTATTGTACACACTTGGGCTAATGCAGACGATGGGATGATTTATAGCGTATGAAAATGCCAAGCCCTGGCCGGGAATCGAACCCGGGTCCTCGGGGTGAAAGCCCAGTACGCTATCAACTAGGCCACCGAGGCGGCTAAAAAATCTCTATATAACTATATGACCTCTGTATAACAATGTCGAATTATTCGCGACAAGCTGTTGTGATTGAAGCAAATTTATAACTTTTTTCATATACGAGTCAATTGAAAATTTCATGAATAATCAGCATTAAAGTCTGTATGAATTAGTATTTAAAGCTTTGACATAATATTGAAAATACGATATTAAATTTTTACCATTGTGAAAGGCATTTTTATTGTAATGGATTTCTAAAATATTAAATGATGATATTTTAACGATATAATCAAATTTTCAAAAACACACACACACACACACACACATTCGAGGTGTGGCTATTAAATAACGAGAACCCCGTGAAGGTACTCAATCCCATGAATATCGAAAAAACAATCATCATTGCTTTAAATTTTGACTTGCTGATTCTTGCTTTTTTGTCTCTCCAATGCGGACAACTTTTTTTTTGAAGTTGGGGTTTCCAATGCATAGATTGGCGTTTTGTTTTCGGATCATACGTAAAAAACCACAATTCATCACATGTTATTATACTTTCCAATAATTCGGGTCAATGGCATCCAAAGTGTCAGTACAAACATTTTTGCGAGCTGCTTGTTAATCAACGTGAGAATTTTTGTCACCATTTTTGCACGCACTTTTCGCATGTTCAAATTGTCACGTAAAATTTTCCGTTCACATTCTTTATCAATGCCTACAGTTTCACCAATTGCACGAATACTTAATCGACGGTCAGACCGAATCAAATTAGCAACTTTTTCGACATTGTCATCCGTTTTTGACGTTGAAGGGCGACCTGGCCGCGAATTATTTTCAATGTCTTGTCGGCCATCTTTAAAACGCTCAAACTATTCAAAAACACGTGCCCGCGATAAACATTCACTGCCATACACTTCTTTCAGTAAATTATAAGTTTCAGTAGCGGTTTTTCCAAGTTTGAAGTGAAATTTAACAACAATTCGTTGCTCCATTATTATACTAACCATTTTTTCCGGCAAAACAAAATAACAACACTAACGGAAATGAAGGTTATGACTAAACGGTGTTGGTTACATAAACGAGACTAACTGCATTCTGAAGAGAAAGCTTCACACTAAACAGCTGTCGGTCAATGGCGGTTTGCGCATGCGCATTTGTTCCGCCGCAGCGTCAGTCTCGTTATTTAATAGCGACACAACGTGTATATATATATATATATATATATATATATATATATATATATAGAGCATATAAATGGAAACAATGGTTATGGCAGGAAATGGAGGAAAATGAACAAAAAATTAGCAATTTTTGTTAAATAATTAGGAAAATGTTTGGGAAAGAAACACAATTTTAATCCATTGGATATTTTGGTTTAGGAAACTGTTTGAAACACACCTACTGTGATTTAAGTAAAATATTAAAATAATTGTACAGATAAAACACCTAATATGTTTAAAAGTGTTGCGTACAAATTAACATGTAAAATTTGTAAGGCTAGTTATGTTGGCCAAACTGTTTGTAAATTTAAAATTAGAATATAAGACAATACAAGTTTGAGGTTAGGCGTGAAGGTTTTGCTAACCACTAGAGAGTTCATGATGTTTCTAATTTTTGTAGAAATACTTTTTCTTAAATAATACTTGTATCTAAGAAATCCAAGAAATTAAATAATTTATAGAATTTAGAAATAAATCGTTTAGTTTTAAGTAAATCTGTTTTAGTTTTAAGTAAACAAATAGATTTAGGTTATTTGTCTCTTTTAATTTTCTTCTAATTCTTATGACTATACAGTAGGATTATCCCTAACAAAAATATAATGTTGCACTATCAATATAATATTTCTGTTAAGTGGCTTTGACCTATATATATATATATATATATATATATATATATATATATATGTGTGTGTGTGTGTGTGTGTGTGTGTGTGTGTGTGTGTGTGTGTGTGTATTCTTAAATAATTATAATTAATTATTTAAATATTACAAATTTAAATTAATTTTATTAAAATGAGACGACAGCAAGTTTAATGTTATTTTTGCAGGTAAATTTAGACAAAGCTTGTAATTCTTTAAGTGAACAACTGGACTGTTTGAAGCTGTTCAGAAGAGGTCAGGCATGGCTGCGACTACTTACAAAGGTGACGTCACAGCAGTAAATTTCCCACCGCAATTACACTAAACCCCAAACACTTTGTCTTCATCCCCGAGTTGATAGAGTCAAACTTTGGAGATTTTCTATTATTTTATTTTTTTACAATTCGCCTTGTTGAATGTACATTTAATTTCTTTTTGGATAAATACTAAATGTTTAATTTTTAACTTATTTTTCAAATTATTATTTTTTAAGTTTATTACTCGACTTTTTTCCTTAAAATATTGTAGACAATTTAATGAATGAATAAAAAAATGTTTAATGTAATATTATTTCTCAGCTTCTAATTGATATAGAGAAGAAAAAAAAAAGAATTGGGATATTATTTGTCATAAAAATCCCCGCACATGCGTAAAAATTAATTTTTAGTTACATGGAAGTCGGTACTTGGTTTGGTAATGTATTTTGGTTCCGACTAATGGGACCTACATAGTTTAAAATTAAAACAACGCTCGCTATTAGTCAATATCCATTTTTAAAAAATGAGTTTTCTAGCAGCCATCATTGTATAACCTAGACTCGGGAGTTTTAAATGTGCTCCAATCGTAACCTTTAGGTCACTTTTTGAGGGATCATTAAAATTTAAACTCACACACACAAAACACACACACACACACACACACACACACACATATATATATATATATATATATATATATATATATATATATATAGTATATAGTAACACACAAACTGAATTAGTAGTATTGTGCACGCTTTCTGGATTACGTTTTCTAACATTTAAAAGAATATATATATATATATATATATATATATATATATATATATATATATATATATATATATATATATATATATATATATATATATATATATATATATATATATACATACATATATATAGAATTTTTGTGAACAAGAACTTTTAATTTCAATATTCCTTATATCTGACATTTTCTCTTCGTTTCCTGGAATAAATTAAAATAAATTATCAAATATTATTTATTTTTGTAAATTATGCCTATCGGGAATTTATGAGTCATAACTACTGTAGTAACTTAAATATTACTTGTAAATGGTTATTTTATTATTCTGTCGTAACATATTAGTAAATAGTAATAAACTAATTTTATTTCAATAGATCAATTGATCTATGTTTTTTATGAAACAGATCAATTGATCAAGTAATATCAATAGCCTTTAAAACTATTTTTACTTTCTTAAGTTGATGTCAGTAATTGTCAATTTAATAACTATGTACCTGTCCAGTGTATGATCATTTTCATCAGATATATCACAAAAATATAATTTTAAAAACCACCAAATTTTTATTTTAATAAAACATGTATTTAAAAAAATGCAATCGTATGTAGCTATTGCAGATTTGTAAGTTGTGACAGATATTTTTTGTATGTTTTTCACAAGTTTAATAAAATAAATCGAAAACGTTTTTTCAACTTTAATCGGTTTTATAATTTGATTTCACCGCCGTGCATGCAAGGGGTTGGGAGTCCAATTCTAATAGGTAGTTGTGTGTGCCAGACTGCAATTTGGCTTCAAAACCACCGCTGCTTTTGACATGGCCATGCCTGCAGCCGTGTACATCAATATTGCGAACTTTATATCTTATCATTTTGTTTTTTATGAAATAAAATTAATTTTAATTTTGGAAATAAATGTAGCATTATGTTAACCGCGGTATAATTTATTTTCTGTTAATCTTTAAAACATTTTCAAATAGTTTTAAAATTGTTTAAAATATATATATATATAGATATAGATACGCTAGCACTCCACACAAAAGCTATCATGGAGGATATTTTGAAGGAAGAACGCAAAATCTTGAGGAAGATCCTTGGCCCGAGATTAACAGAAGATGGATACAGGTTGCACTCCCGGAAGACCACAGAGAAGATATCGAACCTGGCAGCAGATATCAGAAGAAGGAGGATTAGGTTCTATGGTAACATCAGTAGACTCCCAACAACGAGACTTGCCAACAGAATCCTTAAGTATATACAAGGTGTCAAATCAACAACGTCGTGAATCGCATAAGTCAGAATAGACCTACATGACGCAGAAATAGACTCAACAGACGTTGAAGACAGGCACGCATACAGGGGAAAGATGCTCGGTTGGAAGGTCCCAGAGAATTAAATCCCAAAGAGAGCAGGGGTAAAATGGACGGAGGTGCGGAAGAGGATCCATGGGGACAGGATGAGGGAGGTGTGGAGGATTAGAATGAGCAAGACATGAATCGGAGTGCTTTGCGTGATCCAACAGGGTCTATACGCAGATATATATATATATATATATATATATATATATATATATATATATATAATGTGTGTGTGTGTGTTTTTTTCTAAATTAAAATTATATTAAGTAAGGAGAATAAAGAAAAAATAATATTGAAAAAAAGGATATTTATATCAAATAAAAAACCGACATATTTTTTTCTGTTGTTATTACTACCCATACAGTAAATATTATCGCAAGGCGACAATCGGTATATTTGAATCTGAAAAATGTTCAGCAACTTACAAATGTTGAATGTATCTACGAACCATATCCTCGAATTAGTCGTTTCAGGTAAATGTTTATAAATAAATTAACGAAGCTCAGTAACTTTTATCGTGTGCAATTGAAATGACTTTCGAATAAGGAAACTCTTTTTTTTCTATCCATGCCAGATAAACAGTTGCTGCTAGCTAATTTTAATGAAACATTTTTAGAAATTAACTTTTCTAAAACTTTATTGCTAACATTTTTTTTCTTTTACCTTTTACTGTAAAATGTATAAAAATTTAACCAACAAAACGAAACGTTTGGGCTTTCATATTCATAAATCTAAAGGTAAAAAAAATCAATATGTAATTCAAAAACGCCGTAGAAACAGCGTAAACAGCTAGATAGAGTGTATATTAAATTACTTGTATATTTTTTACAGTGTTGCCAGTACGTGTATCAGAATATAGTCCCAGATAGGAAGTCTGGTCTACGTATGATAAGGTCAGTATCCCACAAAACTAAAAGGAAATGAGACACGGAAAAATGGATTTAGAAAAATGGCAGTACGTAATGGTAAACAAATTATTGTATACCACTGTGACTTAGTGGTATACACTTAGTGGTATACACTAGGAATTGATAAGGAAGTGAGAGAGAGGGGGATTGGATCAAGATCTGTGGAATGACAGGGGAAATGGAAGCTAGGAATCGGAAGACGTCAGAGAACGTTTTGAGCCGAAAAAAAGCTACACTTCACTATAGCCACCAAGTACCAGATTACTGAACAGCTGTAGTAAAATTACCGTCTGAAAGTAAAAAATATATTAGTATTTTCTTTGAGACTTGAGAGTTTTGTCAAGCTCAGTGCTTCATGTTTATATGTATAAAGCTCTTGATATCACAGACAATTTGTAGGTTAAATTCTTTTCAACTTTTAAATTTAACTCGTGATATGTAAACATTAAAATCCTTTCCTATAGTATGTAATTAAATTAAACTTTTCTGCTTCAAGTAAAATTACAAAATCTTTTGGTTTTATGAAAGATTGAATATTGTGGCTAAGACGATAAACAAGTCAAAATTACATTTAAAACCTTTTATCCCCTATGAAATTTTCTCTTTGGCCTTCCTTTTAAATTTTCAATTGAATCATTAAATTACTAAATTTCACATTGAACTATTTTTGGACATTTTAATATCCACTTCTTCTTTTTTTCTTCCTTTTTATCCTTTAATCAGTCAAATAGTCAATTATTTTAGCCAGTTAATTGTTGACAGGAAGACGTTTATATATGTTTCAATGTTCAAATGTATTTTATAATACAAACTACTTTATTACAAGAAGCAAAATTTTGTAATTCTCAACTTCTACAAAGAACAATAACAAAAAACCAGAAGATAAATTATAAATTATAAATTAAATAATAAAAAGTTTATCAAACCAAACTACCCTTTGTGTATATTAATGTTCAAAAGTGGTTCATAACTCAAATTGTTTTATTCTAATAACCAAAGTTTTGCGACTGTTAGCGGCTAAAAATAAGTAAGTAAAGCTTCATGAGAAGTTATAAATGAAATATAAAGACATTACCAGGCAGGATTACTTAAGAATGTATACACTTATTGCCCCACAATGACTGTTTTCGTACACTCAAAAAGTGTCTTTCTCTTCTTCCTCTTTTTCTTCTTCTTCTTTTTCTTCCTCTTCTTCTTCTTTCTCTTCTTCCTCTTCTTTTTCCTCTTCTTCTTCTTCCTCTTCTTCTTCCTCTTCTTCCTCTTCTTCTTCCTCTTCTTCTTCTTCTTTTTTTTCTCTTCTTCTTCTTTCTCTTCTTCTTGGATGTTGATTTCCTAAGGGCACTTGTGGAAAACTTTTTTTTTTAATTTAGATCAAAAGTAGTGAATAAAACAGACAAAACTTTCCAAAAAAGTTGGCCCATCCCTCAAAAAAATTGATTTTGTTTTTGAAGAGAAACTTTAATGTTAGCTTTGTCGAGAGGAGTAAATAGATAAAAAGTCTGCCGAATGGAAGAATGTAACGGAAATATGGAAGAAAGAGTAAACGAATTTCGTTTCTCTATTTTTGTCTCTTTCTTTTTCTTCCGTCTTTCGATAAGAGAAGACGCGTATTACATGAAAACCTTGTGTTGCTTTGGTTTCGGTATTTTTCCTTAGTTGAAAAACAAGGGCGCGTTGTAACCGTTTATTATTACAGTCGAAATTGTATATGATTAATACAAACGTTTATAATAATTGTTTTTAATATTGCTAGGTTTTAACAACATAACCTGAAACGTATTTTAAACTATCAGGTGTTCAATGAAATCAGCTGATCGTTACGCATTAATATAAAACAACTGATCTTTTACTGTAACTACAGTAAATAATATCTAAGCTAGTTTCACGTATATATTTATTTAAATAAAACAATATATTTGTAAACACATCTTCAAACTAACTGTATAATCAGCAAAGATATCATTAACTTTGCTTCGCTTCTGTCGGTAACTCATCGAGTTCTACACGTGTACTTTTTTAAATTTTGTGAAGATGTAAAGGTTAAAGGAGAAAACATAATTATAATATGAGAGAGAAACTTTTAGAGGACATGAGAGAGACTTTGTAGGGCTTTAAGTGTATACGCTCCGATTTTTTTATAAGCGTATCTCCCACCCTAACAAAGGGAATAATTTTCACGTTAATCAGTGCTAAGTAAAATGTAAATAAAAAACACCATCGTATGAGAGAAAAAGACTTTGTGAAAACGAGAGAGAGAGAGAGAGAGAGAGAGAGAGAGAGAGAGAGAGAGAGAGAGAGAGAGAGAGAGAGAGAGAGAGAGAGAGAGACAGAGAGAGAAAGAGAGAGAGAAAGAGAAGGTGGAAAGAAAGAGTAATTATAAGCATGAGTGTCCCCGGTCTTGCTATTATAATGAAGGTAATTGGAAATTCGCTATCATTGCAAAATAGTTCTAACTCTCAATTTTATTGTTTAATATATGGATCTTCAAATTTCATTGATTCGATGATTAAACTTTTTTATGATTTAACGCAGTTGATGTCAATAAATTCTGCATCTGTGGTCCTCGTTCTTCCATGCATTATGTGAAAAAGAACAGTTTACTGTGCGAGGCTAGGTTTCTTTAAAAGCATACTTCTTCAAGCGCGCCTTGCAACTTTTGTACGAGAACTAAAATAATATTTTTGCGTCACGCTCTCTGTTGTAACGCTCTTTCACATCATGCAACTTACGTTGCACCTTGTTAACTTATTTTGAATACAATAATTTAAATATCATTATGGTGAAAATAAGTCGAAAAATATATTATAATTTATTATACTACACTAAGAACACCTACTAAAAATATTTTCAAAGCGTTTAGAGTTAAATATGTCTTGCAAATTGTTTTTACAAGATTAAAGTTTAATGATATATAAATAAGATCATTAATAGATATTTATATGATTAATAAACCACATTATACACTGTACTACATGCCCAACTAAGCCATCACAATAATTGTTAGGGCATTAACAGTTGGACATATTGTACAAGGTTGATCTTTCATATTGTAAACGTTTTTAGTTTTAAATAATAAATGATATTTTTAACTGTAATTAAAATAAGTAACTTGGTTTAAAAAAATTAAAGTTCCACCTCATTAGTTAAAGTTTTTTCTTCAGTCTACAGTCTCGCAAAGCTAACCTTTTCTCTAAGATTGTTTTACGGCAAAGTACAGAGGTTTGTATTTTAAATTATATTCTGTTTTTATTTTCTTAAATTTTTAAATCATTAAATTTTAAAAGGCGAAGGATAGTCTTTCCAATTACACCAAGTGTAGTTCCAAAATACAGGATTGGCAGCAGGATCTCGTTTCTTGTTTTTAGGAATTACTGGATTGTAATTGTTCTCCAGAATATCTTGAAGTTTTCGTAAAGTGTTTGGAAGTACCTCAGCTAAATTGTTTTGTTCACACGGATCTTCGTCAATGTTGAACAGGCAAGGGGCCTCTTTTGGAAAGCACTCCTTGAATAATTTGTCTGAAAAATATTTTATTATTTAAATTTTGTAAAGTAAAAATTAAAATGTGTTAAGTGAATGTGTTATAATTGAAATTAGTTTTGTTCTATATGATCACTGTTCTTGGTTTTACTTTTCAGAATTTAAAATTTCAATAGCTTCGATTGTGTTCACATTATTAACAATTCTGGATTTCGAAACAAATGGCCACAATTGAAAAACCCGGCAACAACTATTAAAATAAGCTCCAATCCTGATTTCTAAACCACTTATTAAAGAGTCGTTAAATTATATAATAATAATAATAATAATAATAATAATAATAATAATAATAATAATAATAATAATAATAATAATAATAATAATAATAATAATAATAATAATAATAATAATAATAATAATAATAATAATAATAATAATAATAATAATAATAATAATAATAATAATAATAATAATAATAATAATAATAATAATGATAATAATAATAATAATTATATAGTTTTGTTCTATATGATCACTGTTCTTGGTTTTACTTTTCAGAATTTAAAATTTCAATAGCTTGATTGTGTTCACATTATTAACAATTCTGGATTTCGAAACAAATGGCCACAATTGAAAAACCCGGCAACAACTATTAAAATAAGCTCCAATCCTGATTTCTAAACCACTTATTAAAGAGTCGTTAAATATATAATAATAATAATAATAATAATAATAATAATAATAATAATAATAATAATAATAATAATAATAATAATAATAATAATAATAATAATAATAATAATAATAATAATAATAATAATAATAATAATAATAATAATAATAATAATAATAATTATAATATTATTATTATTATTATTATTATTATTATTATTATTATTATTATTATTATTATTATTATTATAATATGTTCAGTATAATAATCTGTTCCCTAGCTTCGTTAATTCTTCTTTCGTTGACGCGTATCGGAGAACCTCCATCTTCAAAAACTATTTTTATACTCTAAATAGTGAGTATAGAAATAGGTTTTGAAGATGGAGGTTCTCTGAAACGCGTCAACGAAAGAAGAATTGACGAAGCTAGGGAAGGCAGATTATTATACTGAACATAGTAACAATAATCCTAACAGAAAAGAAGAAGAATATAAGAAGAAAAATAGAAATAATTTAACGATTCCTTAAATTAAGGTTATCAAATTTATTAAAATTATAAACGTCTGAGAATTAATTAATAATCAATACATTTTAAAATTAAAAGCGATCGGAAACTTATAATCAATGCATTTTTATAATATATAATACCTTCTCAAGAATATATATATATATATATATATATTTATATATATATATATATATATATATATATATATATATATATATATATATTATTGTGTTTGTATGACGGCGTCAGATTTTATTCAAACGGCATAAAAATCTATTTTGGTAGTTATTTGGACAAGTTGGTCACCCAGCAAAATCCATTTATAGGTTTCAAAATTTAAAAAAACTTAATTTTTTATCATTCGCATTTTTCAAACTCTGACTTCACTATCATTACCAGCCTTAAACTAGTATAAACTAATGATTTAATTTTTTTCAAATTTCATTGGAAATAAAATTTTAATCTGAACGTTTATTCAGTAAAAATTTAAAATTAGAGTAAACAAATATGTCAACTGTTCGAGTTCATTTTCTTATTTTCAATGTAATTTTAAAACGCTTAAGTTTAGGATTAAAAGAAATTGAAGTTTGCTACCATTATAACCTGGGAAAAAATGGTGTTAATTTATTTTTAAACACTTTATATTTTAAAATATTTAAACTATTTATAGACAAAAAATACTCACTAGGTTCTGAACACTTGATAGTAATTTTCTTTCTTGTTTTTAAAATTGTTATTTTGCGCGGTAGAGGCTTACTGGTTTTTCTCAAGTTCCTGGCTACCAGACTTCTCCGTACGGCGCCCAAATCGTACTTTTTGTTTGTATCTAGCTGGCCGTACCAGTAAGACGTTTTATTGAACGTACGTCCTGGAAAATAACAAGTAAACACTTTCATTGCTCTTTTAACTTACCAAAATGTTTCTAACACAGCAATCTGAAAAGCATTTCTGTATCTACAGTAGCTGTAATTCAAAAGGAGTAAAATTCTTAAATTAAAACCCGACATGCCAAGCTTCATACGATATCCTTTATAAGACATTATAATTTGTCTTGCTTACTGAACAATTACCTTTTCTTACCAGACTCCTAAAACCATTTTTTTTTCTAAAACATTTCTATTTAATATATTTATTTAAGTAACACTTTGGTTTTTGAAATTTGATTCACGTTTTCCAACTTGGTAAAAAACTGATTCTGTATTATAGTAACAAGTTCGTTACCTGCTAAAATCTGTCTATCGGCTTAAAAATTTTAAAATTAAAAATCTTAACAGATAAAATATTCTCCTTATTTTGACTTTTAAAAAATCTGATTAAACTTTTTTAAACTATTTTTTTTTTTTTTTTTTGTGTTTAACGTCCGACTATTGTGCACACTTGGGCTAATGCAGACGATTGGATGATTTATAGCGTATGAAAATGTCAAGCCCTGGTCGGGAATCGAACCCGAGTCCTCGGGGTGAAAGCCTAATACGCTATCCACTAGGCCACCGAGGCGGCTTGAAACAATTAAACTATTGTAATTTCCTTTTCAATTATCTATTGTAATTTATTTAGAATTTTTAACCAATACTATTTCTAAACTATAAACTATTGGAAATTTATAATCAATACATTTTTAAGACTATAAACGATTGCGTTTTCCCAATCAATAAAATTTCATGACATTAAACGAATAGGAATTCGATACTTTTTCAGGATTATAGTAGAATTGGAATTTATATGTAATACTTTTTGAAGACTATAACCGATATGGAATTTATAATAAATACATTTTTAAGACTATAAACGATTTGGAATTTTCAATAAATACTTTATTTTCAAGACTGTAAACGAAAGAGAATTTATAAATACGTTTTCAAGACTGTTAAGATTGGTAATTTATATTAAATATTTTTCCAAGATAATAAACGATTGAAAACTTATGTTCAGTAATTTGTATGACTATAAAATATTGGAAATTTATAATCAATACTTTTTTAAGACTGAAAGCTATTTGGAATTTATAATCGATAATTTGTCGATAAGATTATAAATGATAGCGAATTTCAAATCTATTGAGAGAGAGAGAGAGAGAGAGAGAGAGAGAGAGAGAGAGAGAGAGAGAGAGAGAGAGAGAGAGAGAGAGAGAGAGAGAGAGATGGAGGGAGGTAGTGGAGGAGAGAGAGAATATGAGAATATCCCATTAAGAGAAGCAAAAAAAAAAAAGAAAAGTAATGTCGAAGGAATTCTACAAAAAAGAAGAAGTTGAAATTATGAAATGATAAACGGCAGTAAACTGTATTGTATTAACAAAATCTCGTGATTATTATTTCAATTCAGGACAATACTCGCTTATATCAGTAAATCCAAGATGGGATAAATATATTCACCTGTAATAATTTTCCATTTTCCTCTTCTTAAAGCTGCGATATTGTATATGTTGTCAATATTGTGTAACAAAGTGGTGTAAGGCGGTGAACATTCCCATTTATTGCACACCATTGGTCACTGCCATCCAGTCTTTCATATCCTGCAGTTAAACAATAGTGAATATGTAAACCATATGTTATAAATTTTGTTATAGATATTGGGTATGCATGTTTATGATTTCCCTAGCCGATTTTTTTTTTAAAACTGTATTAGCGTTCATTAATAAATATGATTAAAGTGTTATATCAGATTAATTAATTATTATTGCTCACTCTTTGTTGACATAAAAGTAGCAGCAGTACAATTAATGGTCACGTAGTTTGACTGTTATATTCGATTGGAAGAGAAGAGATAAAAAATTATTCATACTTTCTTATAAAACTCTTCTGTTTTTAAGTTATTTTTGTTCAAACATTTGCCCTTTTAAAAGCGATTGGTAGGTTAATCTGTTTCCTCTCAAATTAACTATTTACTACAATCGGTTTAACGGTTAGAGCGATAAAAAATAACGGATATTTTAAAAACTAAACGTTTACCGAATACTTTTAATAATATTTTTCTTAAACCTTGACATTTACTGAAATTGTCAGTTTACAGTAAATATACTTCGCCATTGTTTTTTTACAAAATCATTCACCTGTTAAATTGTAATAACCATTGTTAGTGATTGCAGAGATCAGCGTAGGCAACCAGTCCATCACGCTCATCAGCCCCGTGTGTATTCTGGGAGCTGTAGTCAGCAAAGGACTCCAGATGACTGCTGGAACTCTGACACCTCCTTCCCAGAGTGTTGCTTTGCACTATACAGACAGCAAGAAGTCATAAATAATAAAACACAAAAATATATTTTGTTTATTATTAATCGATAATACAAACAATATTTAGAGCTGTGAAAATCTTTAAACGTTTTAATGGTTTTATTTTTACTGTAAACCAATTTTAATATATATAATTTAAATTGAGATAAAAGAATAAATTAAAAACCAAAATTAAGTTTTCGAATATTTTATTACTGTATTTGTTAACTTTTAAATTCCAAACTTGCATGTACGAAAATGATTTTCAATTTTAAAAGTTAGGAATTACAATGTTATATTACAACTATGTTCAGTATAATGATCTGTATTCCCTAGCTTCGTCAATTCTACTTTCGTTGACGCGCTTCGGAGTACCACCATCTTCAAAAACTATATCTATACTGGTCACCAATAATTATGGCCCGTCCTATTTATAATTTTCTATTTCCACCTCGTACCCCTCCTTTATTCAACAAGTGTACATTTAACCTGACGTGCACGCTTCTGATTGGCTCTTCAAAATCATACTTTTTTGTCAGGTTTAATGTACACGTGTTGAATAGAGGAGGGGTACGAGGTGGAGGTAGAAAATTATAAATAGAACGGGCCATAATATTGGTGACCAGTATAGATATAGTTTTTGAAGATGGAGGTTCTCCGAAACGCGTCAACGAAAGTAGAATTGACGAAACTTGGGAAGGCTTCATTATACTGAACATAGTGACAATAATCATAGCAGAAAAGAAGAAGAATATAAAAAGAGTTATATTATAAGTTTAAATCCTGCAGATTCATCCTGTTATCCCTAAGTAAACAGATTGTTTACTCTTCTGGGTACCAGGATACGTTGGAGTAGAAAGAAATGAAAAAACAGATGACATGGCAAGAAATGGAACATCGATTAAATTTATAATAGAGAATCGTTTTGGAGATAACTATAGTTACAATTTTTTAAAAAAATTGAATGGTTGCCATTTTTGTGTAACAAACGTAACGAAACTATTATCACAAATGATTTTAGTGCCAAGTTTAAAACTAATCGGCATTAATGAACCAATTATACTTTGAAATTACATTGAAATAATAAAAATGAACCCTGACCAATTTAAAATTTAAAAAAGCATTTTCAGCAGATTTTGTCGCTAATTACATTTGTGAAATTATATTGTCGAAATTTAGATAAATAAAATGACTGATTTCTAATGACTTAAAATTTCTGCTATTTTAAAAGTCTCAAACCGATTTTACTGATATTTTATTAACACGTACTTATTGACCTTTAAAATGTGATCTGGATTCAGGATTAGCTCTCATTCAAGGTTGGATTTGAGTCTTCCGATGATACTTCTCGTAAAGCTCATTCAAATGAAAATTGGCTAATAATTATACTAATTACAGTAAAAACAACTTTTGATGACTTACCCCTCTTAAAGGCCAGTTCGAGGCGACGTTACCGTCGTAACCATTCGTCGCTCCGCCATTATCGCTTGTAAATACAATGATGGAGTTGTCCAACATCCCTTTAGCCTTGAGTGCAGCAACTATTCTCCCTACGGACTCGTCCATCTTGGTTAAGATAGCTGTAAGAAATTGTCATCACTTTATTTTGCGAAATATTTATTATACTGGATTTCCATTAAGTTCAAATAACCTTAATTGTTATTTAGGTACATAACCAAATTACATTTTACGAATAATAACACTTTTTACATAAAACTCACTTTCTTCACCTATTTCAATGTCTTTATTACGTATTTTTGAACAGAGTTTCATTTTTAGAATTTTTTGCGATTTTTTCAATACGCGCAAAATACATAAAACACAAAATAAACACTCTTGCCTGTTGTAATTATATATAGTGTTTCTAAATGTATATCGGAGTTTCAAGGTTATGTTGTACTATTTTTTTAGTATTATAGTCAAATATTTAAAATACGAGTAGTAGTACAAGCGTTCCATGTAATCACCTTTTGTCACACGGTACACATTCAACTCATAGACGTGTTCGAGCCATGCCTTGATGAGCATGTATGGGGGTAATTGATGTTATATTTGCGTCATTTCAATGTCTCAAGTCGAGTAAGTGTCAGCTGGTATTGATGGCACTTAAAATTAATCTATTATAAATTGCCGAAGAAATAAATCACATGCGGTCAGATGCTGCGAATATGAAAGTCATGGTAAAGAAATTTGTCTCCGCAACTATTCCAGTGATCACGGAAAATTTCATTCAACCATTCGCAGCGTAATGCGAGCGAAGAAGCACACCATCTTGTTGACAGATAAAGTTTTGGTTTCTATCGCAGTTGAGGAAATAGCGATAGTTACAGCATATTAATACACGTTATTCCAGAATTTCTCGTGGGAATTTTCTTAAATCCAGAATAACATATGATTATTTACCTCATCACTTACACAAAATGTAGATTCGTCACTGAATTTGACACAATAAAGTATGTCTTCACCTTCATGCTGCGTAATTTCATTTACGTAGGCTGCAAACTATAATGAAAAGGCTTTAGAAGTTGTCAGAGCTGTACACAATATGGACATTTGCAGCCTATCAAGATACGTTATTCCAGAATATTCCGTGGCAATTTTCTTAAATCCAGAATAACATATGATTATTTATCTCACCATAAACACGAAATATTGATTCGTCACTGACTATGACACGATAAAGTGAGTCTTCACATTCATGCTTTGTAATTTCATTTTAGTAGGCCGCAAACTGTAATTTGTAGGCTTTAGAGGTTTTAAGGGCTCTAGGAGGTGTGTTCAGAGAGTAACGAGAATGTTTAAATTTCGCGGGCTTGGAGAGTCCGATTATCAAACGTTTTTCATTATGTTGGTATACATGTCCTTGAAGTACGATAAAACTTTCAGCTGTTTTCATTGTTGACTTTCTCTGTGACAGCCACTAAGGTTAGACGTGGTTTTATGAGCTCGGAGGTTTTCGTTTGTTAAAAGAAATGGATCAAGGAATGTGTATCATATTTTGCGTAAAAAAATGGAATAAAGTGTAACAAAAAGTGTGAAATGTTAACAAAGGCCTATGGTGAGTCTGCTATGAGTAAAGCAAGAGTTTACGAGTGGTATAAGCGTTTCCAAGAATGCCGTGAAGACGTTGAAGATGACGAACGCCCTGGACGCCCCAGCACATCAACAACCGATGAAAACGTGGAAAAGTGAAAGAAATGGTTATGAACAATCGCCGAATCACAATTAGAGAGGTTGCTGATGATGTTGACATATCGATTGGATCATGCCATGACATTGTTTCCAATGTTTTGTGTATGAAACGCGTGGCAGCAAAATTCGTTTCAAAATTGTTGAATTTTGAACAAAAACAGCGGCGAATGGAAGTTGCTTAAGAGTCACTAAATGAAGTCAACGACGATGCAGAATTACTGAAACGTATTATAATAGGTGACGAAACATGGGTTTACGGATATGACGTCGAAACTAAGGCTCAATCATCCCAGTGGAGGCATTCTGGCTCGCCCAGACCGAAAAAGGCTCGACAAGTGCGGTCGTACGTGAAGGTTATGCTCACTGTGTTCTTCGATATTAATGACATAGTGCATCATGAATTCCTGTCACCCGGTGAAACGGTCAATAAGGAGTACTACCTACAAGTTCAACGCCGTTTGCGTGAAGTAATCCAAAAAAAAGCCCGGTTCTGTGGAAAAACAATCCATGGCTTTTGCACCACGATAATGCATCAGCCCACACTTCATTCCTTGTTCGTGAATTTTTGGCCAAAAACAGTACTGTAACGATGCTCCAGCCTCCATATTCGCCAGACATGGCTACGTGTGACATTTTTCTATTTCCAAAAATAAAGAAAACCTTAAAGGGCCGTAGATGACATTAAAAGCTCATCGTTGAAAGAACTAAAGGCTATCTCAAAGATCGAGTTTGCGAAGTGTTTCGAGGATTCGAAGAAGCGCTGGCACAAGTGCATAATCTCCAATGGGGACTATTTTGAAGGCGACAAGATCAATGTAGACGAATAAATAAATATTCTGTTCAAAAAATTAAAATTCTCGTTACTTTCTGAACACACCTCGTACACAATATGGACGCAGTTGTAAGCGTTTCAGTCAAGCTATTTACACAGAAGGCACTGCAATAACGTAATGTAAATTCGTAGCTATTGTTTCTAACGGATTATTTTGGGTTACGTTCAAGATACTCTCTTGTAAGTACAACATTTCGTTTTTACAAACTTGGTGTTTCTGTTCCCTTTAAAATACAAAGACAGCCAGTATTTTCAAACTTTTCCTCGTGTACCATCTGCATATTATTGACAATCGGAGATCACAACTGAAGTTGACACGAAACCCAAGTTGAACGGTAATCACTGATGCACACTTTGAAAATTGCAAAAAACAACATTTTCAGTTTCGGGTCATTAGTTTTGCTAATGCGCTTTTAAGGAGAGAAAATAGGAAACAGTTTATAAGCATGCGCACAGCAAAAATTGTCTGAGTTAGGCATTCATTTCCTGCATCACTTTTCAGATAACCTAAGTAAGAATAATTCGTACTGTTTCTCCTTAAATTAAATGTCCGATATTCCTTTAGAATTACCATTCTATTACAAATATACAATACGAACTAAAAAATAAACGATACGCTTTGAACACCTTATGACAAACACACACACACACACACACACACACACACACACACACACACACACACACACACACACACACACACACACACACACACACACACACACACACACAAAGTACACACACACACATCACATACATATATATATATATAAATATATATATATATATATATATATATATATATATATATATATATATATATTTAATTCGCTAAAGATTAATAATTTCTAACAAATTGTGCTTATATTTCAAGTGAATTAACTCAGTATTTCAATTAAATAAGTTTACCGGCAAAGGTACGTCTCTTTTTATTTTTGATATATTTGAATTTCTTAATCAGTTTAGCAGGGGCCTCCAATGGTGCGTGTGTGGCAAGATGAGCCACGTACAAAAACAAAGGCGACCTTTTGTCATGGTCCTTTATAAGGTTTACAGCTTCGTCAGTGAAAAGGTCTGTAGCGTATTTTCCGCTGCTGTTCCAGGAATTTTTCATATCTCTTCTGAAGTCGTAGCCGTTAGCACTCTACAAAAATACAATAGTCTAATTGAATGTTTTGTTATTATTTTAAAGTATTTTATCAATAGCCAATCATCAAACAGACAGTTCGTAAAAGTTAGTCCAATATGTTGAACAAGACAAATTATGTAAATGAAATATAAATCGATCTTGATTCTTTGAAAACATATTGTGTGTTAATTCACAACTGAGATATGTACTTCATCTACATTTAAATATACACTTAGGTACAAATATAGTTTAGCACTCGAATACCATCTTTGTTTGTTACATTTTATGTTGCAGAATTATTTGCTTAATGATGTGGATTAGTGAAAAAACTCCTTTAGAAACTTTTGTTGCAGTGTATTTATAGTGGTTATTTTATTTTTTTAAGAAATCAGGCAGTACAACTGATGAGATAATTAGAAATTTCCTCAAAACTGTTTAATAAAAAATTTCTTTTCCGCAAATAGCTGCGGTATATATTTAAGTTTTTTGAAAAAATATGCAATCCGAAAGTTAATATAAAACTATAAAGGATCGCGACAGCGTTCCGCCCAGCCAAGTCACCCTCTGGAGCTGCTGCAGTGCATACGGAATGTGACAAGTACTGGTTTTACCATAATTAAAAAACGAGTTTGTCATATTTTAAGAAAATATCTGTTTATAGTTAATATTAAAATTTAGAGCGTTTTTTAAGTGTTTAACTATAATTGAACAGAGGAAAATTACATATGTTATGTTCTGTTCTCATTTCTTTTAGTTAGTAGTTTAGAGTTAAGTTAGTTTTACGTTTATACCAATCCTGCGAACAGGTACATTGCATACCTCCGCAGGGAGTTATACTACTGTATGTTCTCAATGTAAATCTAAATAGGTTAAATAAATAAATAAATATACACGTGCAAAATATAAACAACATAATTCAGTTTTTACTGGCATAATTACATTGAATGTATAAAAATGAATCTAACGGCGGTCATGGTCGTATTTTCGAAGATATTTAAACATTTTAAGTACTAATTTATACATATTTAACGCTATAAAATCCGATTTTCGAAAGAGTGTGACATAAAGTATTTTAAAATTTGTTCTTTTGAAAATTCCCTTACTGTGAAGACAGCATACCGAAATTATTAGTATTTTTTGTGAAAAATGAATTATTTGAGCGGCAATTATGGTAACGTGCATACCCGGTATCTTGAATTGAGCAAGTAGATCACCCTGACGTCTAGATCAATTTCGAAATTTTCTTTTCAATATATATATATATATATATACACTCTGTTAGTGTGCGCGCTCGCGCGCGCATGTGTGTTTGTGTGGATGTATATGTGAAGTGTGTTTGTGTGTGTGTGTGTGTGCGTGCGTGCGTGCGCGCGATAAAAAAATCAATTTTGATAATAGCTTGAACACTTTCGTCACTCAGTAAAATCCGTCCGAGAGTTTAAGAACGGCGACCATTCCAAATTATTTAATTTGCATTATTCCTTTTCCTTACACTTTTTCGAAAATCAGATTTTACAACCGTAATCAGCGTTAAAATCTATACAAAATATAATTTGAATTTTCAAAATCCGTTGAAAATAAGAAAAGGAATTTGAAAGCGGTCAAGGTTCATTTTCGTATTGTCAATACTATCTGAAAGAATGTTAAAAGGGCTTCTAAAAATATCTTAAGAAAATCGCATCTGTCAGGAGAGAGCGTACAGCTGAGTGCTGCGATTAATGATAAACTTACCAAATGCGTAAAATAATGCTGATGTCCGAGCCAGTAACCGAAATGTGAATCGAACCCTCTGAAGGTAGGTAAATAGGATTTCTTAAAGAAGCCCAGATGCCACTTGCCCACTGCTCTGTTAACATACCCAAATTCCTTTAAGTACTGCGGGAGCAGAGTTTCTGTGAGAGGAAGCCCCCAGGGCTGGGAATTGTATATTACATCGTGCTGCATCCCTGGAATATTATTAAATATAAAGTATTTGTTTACTCCTAAAATTTTAAAAAATAATTATTTTTTACCGAATTTCGATTAGAATTTCAGCTTTTCGAGCGGTATGTGTTTAGATATAAGAAATAAATGTAAGTACTTATTAAAAAATAAATAAATACAACTAACCATTGCTAATTGGATGTTTGCCAGTCATGAGGGCACTCCTGGAAGGTGTGCATATCGGCTGCGTGTAGTAGTTATGGAGGATAGTGCCCGAGTAAGCCAAGGCGTCGATATTTGGAGTGGGTATCTGGTTAGACCCGTGAAAGCCTACATCGTTCCAACCCTAAATTTAAAAATATTCCTTGGTTAATTAAGTATCGTAATTACGTTTCAGTTATGCATTTATGCGATGTTTAAAAACTGCAATATGCAAGTATTTAGAAGCTTAAAAATTGTCCTACATATTTAGTTATTTGTACCAAGTTTTACAAATTGTTAAACCTTTTGCCACCATTTATTTTATCTCTGAGTATTTTTTGTTCAATTTTAGTAGATTTCGTTGAATGTTATAACTCCTGAGGCTAACGGAATTACGGTAGCTATGGAAAAAAGCTATTTTGAAATTTTATTTCTGTTTGCTGTTCATCGTTGGAGAATACAATATCTGACCGATTTTTATAAAATATTCGGCATGCAGGTCTAGTTTATAAGTAAACCTTAAGAATTTATATTTTTTTAAAACGTGATTTAAAACATTTTTTGATAAAAAAAAAAAAAAAGATTTTTTTAAAAACGACTAACAATTTCAACTTACACAAATATAGCCGTAAGTATACAAAGAAAATGTATGTATCATATCGCATGTTTAAAATGTATGTATCGTCTACCCTATAAAAATCATTCGGGAGTTATAGGCCTAAATAATATTTTCCAAGACATGTTTCTAAATCACGTAAACAAGGACAGATCAGCTGATTTAAATATTCCCTGCTCTGTCGCGATATGGACTGTGTACTATCGCTTGTAGCTGAATATTTAAATGCTCACTTTAAGACGTATTTAATGACCGAACATAAAAACGACTTCTGAATTGTATTCTGTTTATTTTTACCCACACTGCAAAGTCGAGCGGAGCAAAAGCTCTTCTATTGTCGTTGGTCATTTTTTTAAAAGTCGTTTAGTTGACATTAATATATATATATATATATATATATATATATATATTTATTTATTTATTTATTTATACACAAGATACAAGTTATCCAAACTGTCGCAGTAATGTATAAGAAAGGTGATGATCAGTGGTTTTTAGGTATCCCTAACTTAAAAACGAAAAATGTCTGTACAGTTGGCAGTGTAAAAAGTGTGTAAAAATGTACTGTGTCTTAAGCGCATAAAATGTGGAGAATAAAAAAAAATAAATCGATAGAGTATAAGAGGAAAAAAAAGATTTGAAAATGACACTTTTAACCATTTTTTTCTTCATAAACATTGACTCTTCTACAGCTAATCTACTGAAACGATTTTGATCAACGATGACTGGTTTTATCCGTTCTGTTTGCAGGCTGTTAATTTTGCATAAATAATCCAAAAATAAGTATGACTTTATTTCAAACAAAATAAGACAGGTTGTATTATGTTTTTACAACATTTATTTTTTAGCTGAATAACAGGCATGAAATAAAGTCCTCATGAAAAAAGTGAAGAACTTATCCCTTCATAACTTAAAGATACAGAGAATTATGATTTGCACCAGAAATACCTTAAACTTCATTATTATTATTTTTCTTATAAAATATAATATAATTTCAAGTTTAAGAAGCTAAACTTTGTATTTATAAAAACATCTACTGTAGAAAAATAAATTTAATTTATTCTACTTCATTATCTCTTCAGACAAACAATAAATAATTAATACAATTATGTGAACCTTTGGATTTAAAGAAAAATCAAAAAGAACCACTTATCGTACCATTTGTAAGAGTTAAAAGTAATATTAGGCAAACGCTTCTTAGGTTTTAAGGTCTGGCAACGTTTATATTAATTCTTGATTTGTAAAAACTATCACTTCCAGTTTTAAATAATACTCCACAGTATAGATAAATGTAAATGAAAAGTAGTTTTGCTTTTAAGACACAATCTTTTAAACACCCTCAAATATTTTTTATAGTCAAACACATTTAAAATTCCTAGAAGATAAACATAGCGTTTATAATACAATACATTGTCGTACAACAGTCAGTCCAGCCTAAATTATGTTTTCTTTTAAGAAGATTGCCTTAGCAATCAGATTATGTGAACTTTTAGTTTTTAGCAAAAAAAGAAAAACCTAGTAGATTAACTTACCGTATCGTCTGCCAAAATGAAAATAATATTAGGCAATCTCTTACTGGGTCTTGAGGCTGTCGTCAAATGTAACGAATATAGAAGTAAAACGTTAATCAAGAGAGTTCTAATCATTGTGGCCTGTAAATAAAATGAATATCCTTTTTTAAACCGTAAGAGAAAAAACAAATAAATGTACAAAAATCAGAGAACTGTACTTTTTAGCTAATTTGTTTTTAAAATACTCGTGGTAAGCAGCTGTTTCTCTGACGTGATAGAAGCCAGTTTTCAAAATTATTTTTCTCTATTTTCATTAAATATGTACAAAAATCATAGAACTGTACTTTGTAGCTAATTTGTTTTTAAAATACTCGCGGTAAGCAGCTGTTTCTCTGACGTGATAGAAGCCAGTTTTCAAAACTAGTTTTCTCTATCTTACCAACAGCATTAAAATCTGCATATATTTGCACTTAAAACTTTAAAATTTCATTAATAAATGTACCAAAATCATAGAATTGCACTTTTTAGCTAATTTGTTTTTGAAAATACTCGCGGTAAGCAGCTGTTTCTCTGACGTGATAGAAGCCAGTTTTCAAAACTATTTTTCTCTATCTTACCAACAGCATTAAAATCTGCATATATTAGCATTTTAAACTTTCAAATTTCATTAACATATGTAAAAAAATCAGATAATTGTACTTTTTAGCTAATTTGTTTTTAAAATACTCGCGGTAAGCAGCTGTTTCTCTGACGTGATAGAAGCCAGTTTTTAAAACTATTTTTCTCTATTTTCATTAAATATGTACAAAAATCAGAGAATTGTACTTTGTAGCTAATTTGTTTTTAAAATACTCGCGGTAAGCAGCTGTTTCTCTGACGTGATAGAAGCCAGTTTTCAAAACTATTTTTCTCTATCTTACCAACAGCATTAAAATCTGCATATATTAGCATTTTAAACTTTCAAATTTCATTAACATATGTAAAAAAATCAGATAATTGTACTTTTTAGCTAATTTGTTTTTAAAATACTCGCGGTAAGCAGCTGTTTCTCTGACGTGATAGAAGCCAGTTTTTAAAACTATTTTTCTCTATCTTACCAACAGCATTAAAATCTGCATATATTAGCATTTTAAACTTTCAAATTTCATTAATATATGTAAAAAAATCAGATAATTGTACTTTTTAGCTAATTTGTTTTTAAAATACTCGCGGTAAGCAGCTGTTTCTCTGACGTGATAGAAGCCAGTTTTCAAAACTATTTTTCTCTATCTTACCAACAGCATTAAAATCTGCATATGTTAGCATTTTAAACTTTCAAGTTTCATTAATATATGTAAAAATCAGATAATTGTACTTTTTAGCTAATTTGTTTTTAAAATACTCGCGGTAAGCAGCTGTTTCTCTGACGTGATAGAAGCCAGTTTTCAAAACTATTTTTCTCTATCTTACCAACAGCATTAAAATCTGCATATATTAGCACTTTAAACTTAAAAATTTCATTAAAAATAAGAAAATGAACCTGACCGCCTTTAAAACATTACTTAATTTCAACTTTTTACGTTGATTTTGATGAGAAAATCAGATTTACAAAGAAAATTAGAAACAAAAAGTATTATGATTTTTAACGGTCGCCATTTTAAAACTGTTTGCGTTATATTATTACGTCATTTTTTCTAGACGAATTGACAATATATTTATTTTTGTGTAGTATGAAATAGCATTGCAACTTGAAATTCTCTTAAAATGAACAAATTTTAAAGTAGTAAGCATACTTACATAGTGTAAACTGAAGTAAGATGTTTGCGTATATCACAATGTTGTTAAGGTATGACTGAAGATTATAAATATTTTCAAACAATGTAAACACATTTCGATTTATAATTGTAGTAATTTAAACACTGAATATTTTTAAAGAGAAAGTTTTTGTTTTCTTAATTACTGTAACCAATTTCATTATTTGCTTTTGTTAATAAAAACAATGCAAATTATTTTTACTAATTTATGAACTGTATTCAAAGACTATGTTCATTATTACCAGTTCGTTATGCTACTGTTGTATTCTTTTCGTACAATTTAAAGATAAAACTCTGTCGATATTATAAAATTTTAGATGTATGTTTCAATAGAACAGATTTTTGTAGTAGTCTAAGCCTAGACGTACGAAAATCTTTTCGTTGTCTGTACTTCTGTGTATTATTCTACCGGACGCAGAAATCATTACTCTAATTAAGGTTTGCTATTATAGTTTGTAGAGTGGATGGTGGAAGTTAAGTGGTTTGGTGGGTCATGGCTCTCAGTTCAAAGGATCCAATATGCAACTAAGCCTCTACGGTTATAGTTTAATAGACTGGGTTATGCCTAGCTTACTCAGCAGAAGGTCCTTTGAGTAAATAATTATTTATTTGAATTCAAGTTGTGTTTATATATCATTTATTTTTGACTGAACATCTACGTTTTTTATGTTTTGTGTTAAATATTTGCATTCTGGAAATTAAATTTTCTCCTGCAAGCAAGAGCCTCACAACCATAGATTAGGTGAACAGTTTCACTATCATCTAACTTCGATTACACCCAGTTTCTCCATCTACAGTTCCTACCCTGTACAGATGCACTCTTAAACCGAAGTACTCCGTAAAGTGTCCAGTGGTTCTCCTATTTTCTCCCTAATCAGATTACAAATTCTGCTTATCCATCTGAAAGAACCTCTATTAGTAGCCATTCCTGGCTGGCGATTCCCATTCTTGGGGTAGCGTTTTCTGTCATTCCTGTAGATGCAGCTCTTTAAGCTTTGTGTTCCTCACTTGCCAAGTTTGGTCACTGCGAGATCTCCGGCTTCTATGTTTAGAAGTCCTTTTGTTACCGCCTCCTCACTTCTCAGTTTTTGCTTTTGTTGTCAAGACAGAAGTTGTAGGCATCCTTATTTACTTGAGACGTTCGACCATGTTTCTGAAATCTTCCATTGCTCGTTGTGTTAGTCCTAGCGTTTTCCCAGACTGTTGTAATTCACTGCTTGTAGTTTCCTCGAGTTCAAACCCGGTTTCCTCCCCGTCCATGGTATTTTCACTCGCCAAGGTGCGTCATTAGGTTTTTAACCTGATTTTTTAGTTTTGATTGAACGTTAAAATATGTTTGTAATGTTTTTACAACCTGTATTGCTAGAGTTTTGGAATTAAAACAAAGCCTAATTAACAATTTTGCGCGACAGTGTTGCCTTGAATCAACAGAAATTCGTCGTCGTTGACAACAGTTGAACATCTTTAAAATATCTCTTCAGCGACTTCTCACAAAGGATCTCCGTATTTACAGCTACAAAACACATGTGGATTGATAACAAAACACGCTACATTGATAAACAGAACTGTCACATTTGGGGGACAGGGTTAGGTTAGGTTGATTAGGTTGGGTTAGATGATTCGTCTGTTTCATTTTATCGAAGTTTTATCAGTTTCAGGTTAGGTTATACATAGTTTCGTGAATATTTATCAAGAAATATTTCTAAAGGTTTAAAAGACGGAAAAAAACTGTTAACACGTGTAAGCTTAACATATTCAAACTGTAACTTCTTTCTGTTGTTACTGATTTCCCATAACAGCGTAAATACCAAAACGTTAGCGTATTTGTTAGAATATCGCAAAATAGTTTCTATAGAAAAGTTTTAAAACGTGACACGATACGTAAACACGAATTAATAAGTGACACGATAAGTAATTGGAGCTCGGTTGTTGAAGTGGCTAAAGCATCGATCAGTCTAACTGCGTCACTCACCTAAAGGTCTTAGTTGGAGCCGCAGTTGCTCCCGTTGCTTTTCCTTACCGTTAACACTGACCCTCGTCCTCATTACTCTAAGTCATAAAGTGCGGACGTTAGCAAAAAAAAAAAAACTATAAGTAAACATTATTCTTATTAATTCCATCCGTCTATTGTTTTACTATATTCAAAATAAAAACACACTTTAATAATATTTCTCTTTCATATGAGTTAATTTTAATAAGTGATAGTATATTTAAAATTTTAAATAACTCACATTATTTACTGTTATTTTATTACACCACTTTAATAATTGTAATTACGTAATTTATTATGGAAGCCTACGGTAGATAAATGTTTTCAAAAATAACAATGCAAAAAGAAAAAGAATATTATTGTAAAAACAATCGTAAATTTACTAAACCAATAATCCAGTTTCACTTTATCTTGATATTTTGGTACGTTGTCTCAATGTTTAGAATGAATAAAGTATATTTTTCTGAAATAAATGGAACAGAAGAGAAAAGGCAAAGGTTTTCGGGCTTTTCAAACATCCCACATGACTTACACTGTAATTTCCCTAAAGGCCAGTACTATATATAACACAAGTTAATGTACAATACATTGTAAACGGTTATTCAAAACAAAAAGTTTAATTAATGGTGCAAATACGTTACAAAAACATCCTTGTATTTAATTATTGTCTGAAGAAATTCAGTTAATGACTTTTAATTAAAAACAAATTTTACAAATTATTTCATTAAATTTTTGTGTCTAGCTCCTCCATGCGTATTTTTTTTGTAATCAATTTAAGTAAATTAAAGTAAGTTGTAATTCAATAAAAACGCAAGCTTTATCTGCAAACGGTTGTGTTACACTGTTTCCATTACACACATTTTAATTATAAAGTTGTTTAGCAGTATTTTTTGAGGTTAGTTTTCTTGCAATTTTTTACAGCGGAACAACGAATATAAATTCTGAAAACATTACAAATATGGTGAGTGTTATGCAGGAACTTTGAGGAAGTTTTGTCATAATGTATCTAATGAGTCAACAGTGGTCAACAGGCTAATGGTGAAATTTGAGGCAACGGGTTCGACTGCAGCCATCAAAACAGCAGTGCGCTCTCGTCCCGGCAGGCCTGATCAGAACATCGCAACTGTGCGCGACAGTGTTGCCGCGAGTCCAAAATCATTTCGCCGTCTTTGACAACATTTGAACATCTCGAAAAGATCTTTTCAGCTAATTTTCACGAAAAGTATCTCCACATTTACAGTTAAAAAACTCATTTAACTCAACAACTGAAAAAAAAGACCATTTGCAATGGAGACAATATGTTGAATGAATTTTGGGAGACAATTAACTTCACTGATTAAGCATATTTTTATTTAAACGCTACATTTATAAGCAGAACTGTCGCATTGGAGGACAGGGTAGAGATTAGGTTGTTTTGGTTGGGTTAGGTTAGGTTATGGTTATAGTTATATTTATGGTTAGCATATGGTTATAATTATGGTTAGGTTAGGTTATGTTTATGGAAAGGTTAGGATAGGTTATGTTAGGTTACAATACCCATCCGAAGATAAAGTATCAACAAAGAGAATTGTGTGGTGTAGATTTGGGTTGGTGGAAACATCGGGCCTTACTTTTTTGAAGATAAGGATTGAAAATGAATGGACAACGCTGAGTAATATGGTTGAAACATTGATATGGCCCTTATAATGTGAATATTGTGCAATAACGACTCCAACAGAATGGCGCCAGCCACACATCATACTATATCATAGCTTTGTTGAAGGACAAACTTCAGACCCGAGTCTTTTCACCCAACTGCGATCAGTACTGGCCAGCAATGCCGTATGGTCTAACACCTTGTGACTCTTTCCTTTGGGGGTATTTAAAATAATCCCCGAACAATATCACAAATAAAGGACGAGATTCGCAATGTAGTCGCCCAGATCGAGGAGAACACCTGTCTGCAGGTTATCCAACAAAAAATTTCATTGATCGAGTTACATCATGCAGAGCAAGTCATGGAGGACATATGTCAGTGTTAATTTTTTATACGTAATGTTTTTATGGTTAACATATATCCTTTGTATTGATGCTGAAATATGATACAATTCAACTGAATCAGCCTCCGTTAACACTTAATTGTGAGGAAATGCTTTGTTTAACTCTTTTGACTAAACAAATGTAATTTAAATAAAAATTAATAAATATTCCGAGAAACGAGTTACACGTAAAAATGCTTAGAAATCGGTTCATTGGTTTTTGTATCTTATGATGTCAACAAATTGGTTATCTCTATTGTCAACAACAGCTATGCATTAAAATATAATTAACACAAATTAACGAAACTAGTTACTCTTGAAATAAATAACGATATTTCATCTACTATTATCTTTATTAGTAACAATGTGTATAGTATTATTTAGTTATACATTGTATAGGTAACAGCCTTTACAAGTTAAAATATAAAATAAAGTTATGTTGAAAGAATAACCAACTATATTCTGGTACATCAAATACATCAAAGGTTTCTCCTTTGTAACTTTTTACATTTATTACAAAACTTGTTTTGTTTTTTCAAACATTTGACGAGCTGTGAACAAGTTCTTGGTAACACTGCATATCTTTACGTATTGTAACAATTCACCAACTTTTTAAAAGTTATCCCTTCTTTTCTTAAGAAAACTATTCTTCAGGAACTTCAACAAAATGAAAACTGAATTTTTAGCGTCTTGTAAAATGAGAACTGTGTTATTTCCCGCAGTATTCTTTTGTTCGTGATTTATTTTTCCATCTAACAGAGATCCTGACAAAATAAATGCGGTACACGTTAGTTTTTCTGACGTGATGGCGGCGATTTCTCAAAAGTAAATTTTTATTTTACCTTCTTCTTGAAACCCTGATTTAACTATCATAAACAACGTTCAAATCTGCATATATTGGCATTGCAAACTTTCAAATTGCATTTCAAATACAAAAATTAACTCTCACGGCCGTGCAAATATTCTCAATTTCAACGGATTTTGGAAATTCAATATACTTATTAATTGAAATTAATAAAATCAAATTTAAAAAAGTTACGAATTTTTAAAAACTGTTGAACGAATTTGCTGTTTATCAACTTGTTCAAGCTATTACCGTATTCAGTATTTGTGCCACGCTTTAATCAATTCGGACCAAAATTGTGAACGTGAGTGTGCTACAACTCTTTTCTCTCTCTCTCTCTCTCTCTCACACACACACACACACACACACACACACACACACACACACACACACACACACACACACACACACACACACACACACACACCCATACACACACTGAAAAAGTAATCTAGGTGTTAGAATCTATGCTCATTTCATGCGTCTGGGTAGCCGCTTTGTAGCTTCTTTTTCTAATAACAAATCGCTAATGTTATTGAAGTTTGGGCAAAATTCACAGCTCCCTTTTGGTACAAACAAAACTTCATCTCTCAGCTCGTCGTTTTCATAAATATCTTGCAACGGTGAAAAATGGAGAAAATACAAATGTTATTTCCTGAAAGTAAAATAAATACGCTAAAAAATTGAACTTCTTTTTCTCTGATTCGTGTGAATTCATAGTTTCAAAGTTATTACAATTACGATTTTTGAAATTTGAGCAAATATATATTTAGCTTTATACAGTTTTATGTATTGTTTTGTGTTTCATCTCCTATATCAATGTTTTTCGTCTAATAAAACATTATATAAGAAAATTAAAATGTGGTTTTCTATTCCTAAAAATGCAAAAGTGTAACTTTAATATTGCTAATTAAACCTTCTTTATCATAAATCGATGAATAACGCTAATACTTCAGTCATAGGAGAAAAGTAAACGTAATTTTATAAAAAACAAGTAATATAAAACAAAAAATTTTAAGTTAATTTTTTCATGCGCTTCCATCACGTCAGCGAGACAGCTGAGTTCCGCGATTTCTAAAACCAACATAGAATAAAATATAAATGTTATTTAAATCAAATCCTATCGTATAGTCTTTACAAATATGTGATATAAATATTTGACAAAAAACTGTATTAACATCAAGTGTCAATCTTTACAAATTTTAAAAAATATTTTAACTTAAGGGGATGAATAGAAAGTATTTTATTAACGATTGAAAATTTGGAAGAGATATATAAATAAATATACATAGGGAGCGTGTGAACTAATATCAGTAATTGAACAAAAAACAAAAACAAACTCTTCAGTGATATTTTTTTATTTTGCACTTAATAAAGCTTAGTAAAGAACGAATAGTATTTGGAAGGAGAGCTCTATCTATGCTGAACGGGGTGTTGTGGGATCAAAACATTTCAAAAGAGAATAAAAAAAGAATTTATGATACAATTGTAAAAAGCATTATAACATATGGTAGTGAGGTATGGCCAATTAAGAGCAGAACAGAAAGAATGCTGTTGGCTACTGAGATGGACTTTTGGAGAAGAGCGGCAGGAAGATCAAGAAAAGAGAGAGTGAGAAATGAAAGTATACGGAGGATAATGAACGTAAGGCATACAATTGTAGAGGATATAAGAACAAAACAACTGGTTTGGTACGGGCATGTACAAAGAATGCCGGATGAGCGAATTCCCAAAACAATCATGCAATGGCGAACACCATGAAGAAGAAAACGAGGAAGGCCGAGACTGAGCTGGAGAGAGGGAGTCAAAAAGGAAATAAAAAAAGGGATCTACCAGAAGACCTGTGGTGGGACCGCGATCGGTGGAGGTTGGAGATCGGAAGACGGCGTAGAACGTTGTAGACCGTTTTTTACATTTTTTTAAAGCTTAGTACATAAAAAGTACAATTAAATCAATAAATGCGTAAGCTCCAAAATTTTCTTTAATTTTGAAAAATGCTTCGATCTATAAAAAGCTATTTCCTCTTTTTGATAAAAATAAAATTGTAATGGTAAATTTATAAAAACAAAAATATAATAACTATGTATGCATAAGGCAAATAGGCCTATATATGTCTTTAAAACTATGTGTTTAATGTATAAAAAGAGAAAAGGTTTAGTGTAATTTTTCACACTGAAATTTCTTGTGAAACATGAACTTAAGCACTGAGTCACAAGAAAATTATATAAAATTGGTAATACGCAACGACAAAATCTGTATAAAGTCGAAGTTCATTAAAGTAAAAAGTTTATTTTCAAATAAAAGTAAGAAGGCTAGAGAAGTTATATAAAACAAATTATTACTTTGTACATTTTTCTCGGTTAATTTAACGGAAATCCAATTACAAATTAATTCAATAAGCGTCAATATATGTATAAATACGCATTTTAAATTCCATTGAAAATTGAAAATTATTCTGACGGCAGTCAAAGTTAATTTTCGTATGTCATGTAATTTTAAAATTTGAAATACTTATTTAAGAAACGTTTTACACAAATTATGATGGTTAAAACAGGATTTACAAAAAACGTGTAAGAAAAAAGATGAGATGTTATTAGTTTCGTGAAATACCTTTCCGGCCTCTCAGCGAAACAGCTGCGGCTGCAATTATTAACGAAATTTCCATTGGAAAATTAGTTACTGCCGTGAAAAATCGTGGAAAAACCCAGATTCACGACCTTGAAGTGAACACTGATCATGATTTCCAGAACACTTTTTGAAGGGTCGTTAAAATTAATTTGTATTTGGCTCTGAGGTTATACGCGTTCACATTGTTAATCAGCAAAATTCGTTTAAAAGTTTCAAAATGGCGACCATATTAATTAATTTTTAAAAATCGTTTTTTTGTCTTAAATTCTTTTGTAAATTGGATTCTATTATCGTAA